>WNWK01004062.1:0-148976 GCA_009830355.1 Cherax destructor
GGGTTTGTTTGATATGTCCTCAGCTCACACTGGGGGCTTTTTGATAGTGTCCCCAGTTCCCCTGGGGTTTGTTGATAGTGTCCCCAGCTTCCACTAGGGGCTTGTTTAAGTGTCTCAGCTTCACACTAGGGGGGTTGTTTTATAGTGTCCTCGTTCCACTTGGGGGTCTTTTTTGAAGGTCCTAGCTTTCCCCCACTAGGGGGGTTGTTTGATAGTGTCCTCAGCTGTACACTGAGGGGGGCTTTTTTGAAGTTCCTAGCTTCACACTGAGGGGGCTTGTTTGATAGTGTCCTCAGCTTCACACTGGGGGTCTTGTTTGATAGTGTCCTCAGCTTCACACTAGGGTCTTGTTTGATAGTGTCCTCAGCTTCCACTGAGGGGTCTTGTTTGATAGTGTCATCAGCTTCATCAGCTCTCATACTGTGGGGGTCTTGTTTGATAGTGTCCTCAGTTCTCACACTGTGGGGGTCTTGTTTGATAGTGTCCTCAGTTCACACTGAGGGGTTTTGTTTGATAGTGTCCTCAGCTCTCCGGGTCTTGTTTGATAGTGTCCTCGCTCCACTGAGGGTTTGTTTATAGGTCCTCAGCTCACACTGAGCGGGGTTTGTTTTAGTGTCCTAGCTCACCTGGGGTTTGTTTGTAGTGCTCGCTCACTTAGGTCTTGTTTATAGTGTCTCAGCTGTCCACTGAGGTCTTTTGTGTGTCCTCAGCTTCACACTGAGGGGTCTTATTTGATAGTGTCCTCAGCTGCACTGAGGTCTTGTTGATAGTGTCCTCAGCTGTCACACTGAGGGGTCTTTTTGATAGTGTCTCAGCTGTCACACTGAGGGCTTGTTGTAGTGTCCTAGTGTCACTGAGGGGTCTGTTTAAGTGTCCACTGTATGAGTCTTGTTTGATAGTGTCTAGTTCATAGGGTCTGTTTACAGGCCTAGTGTCACACTGAGGGGCTTGTTTGAAGTGTCTAGCTGTCACACTGAGGGGTCTTGTTTGATAGTGTCCTCAGCTGTCACACTGAGGGTCTTGTTTGATAGTGTCCTCAGCTGTCACACTGGGGGTCTTGTTTGATAGTGTCCTAGCTGTCACACTGAGGGTCTTGTTTGATGTGTCCTCAGCTGTCCACTGAGGGGGTTGTTTGATGTGTCCTCAGCTGTCACACCTAGGTGGTCTGGGTCTTGTTTGTTGTCTCCTCTCACACTGGGGGTTGTTTGATAGTGTCCTCAGTCTCACACTGAGGGGTCTTGTTTGATAGTGTCCTCAGCTCTCACTGAGGGTCTTGTTTGAAGTGTCCTCAGCTGTCAACTAGGGGTCTTGTTTGATAGTGTCCTCAGCTGTCACACTGGGGGGTTTGTTTGATAGGTCCTCAGCTTCACACTGAGGGGTCTTTTTGATAGTGTCCTCAGCTGTCACACTGAGGGTCTTGTTTAGTGTCCCAGCGTCCATGAGGTCTTTTGTGTCCTCAGCTTATAGGTCTTTTTGATAGTGGTCCTAGTGTCCACTGAGGGGCTTGTTTGATAGTGTCCTCAGCTGTCACACTAGGGTCTTGTTGATAGTGTCCTCAGCTGTCACTGAGGTCTTGTTTGATAGTGTCCTCAGCTGTCACACTGAGGGTCTTGTTTCATAGCGTTCTCAGCTGTCACACTGAGGGTCTTGTTTGATAGTGTCCTCAGCTGTCACACTGAGGGTCTTGTTTGATAGTGTCCTCAGCTGTCACACTGAGGGTCTTGTTTGATAGTGTCCTCAGCTGTCACACTGAGGGTCTTGTTTGATAGTGTCCTCAGCTGTCACACTGAGGGGTCTTGTTTGATGGTGTCCTCACTGTCACACTGAGGGCCTTGTTTGATTGTGTCTTCAGCTGTCACACTGAGGGTCTTGTTTGATAGTGTCCTCAGCTTCACACTGAGGGTGCTTGTTTGATAGTGTCCTCAGCTTCACACTGAGGGGTCTTGTTTGATAGTGTCCTCAGCTGTCACACTGAGGGTCTTGTTTGATAGTGTCCTCAGCTGTCACACTGAGGGTCTTGTTTGATAGTGTCCTCAGCTGTCACACTGAGGGTCTTGTTTGATAGTGTCCTCAGCTGTCACACTGAGGGTCTTGTTTGAAGTGTCCTCAGCTTCACACTGAGGCCTTGTTTGATAGTGTCCTCAGCTGTCACACTGAGGGTCTTGTTTGAAGTTCCTCAGCTGTCACACTGAGGGTCTTGTTTGATAGTGTCCTCAGCTGTCACACTGAGGGTCTTGTTTGATAGTGTCTCAGCTTCACACTAGGGTCTTGTTTGATAGTGTCCTCAGCTGTCACACTGAGGGTCTTGTTTGATAGGTTCCTCAGCTGTCACACTGAGGGGTCTTGTTTGATTGTGTCCTCAGCTCTCACACTGAGTGGGTCTTGTTTGATAGTGTCCTCAGCTCTCTCACTGAGTGGGTCTTGTTTGATAGTGTCATCAGCTTCATCAGCTCTCACACTGTAGGGGTCTTGTTTGATAGTGTCCTCAGTTCTCACACTGTGGGAGTCTTGTTTGATAGTGTCCTCAGCTGTCACACTGAGGGTCTTGTTTGATAGTGTCCTCAGCTGTCACACTGAGGGTCTTGTTTGATAGTGTCCTCAGCTGTCACACTGAGGGTCTTGTTTGATAGTGTCCTCAGCTGTCACACTGAGGGTCTTGTTTGATAGTGTCCTCAGCTGTCACACTGAGGGCCTCTTAGATATGTGGTGGGTTATTTACCCGGGATATATTTTTTGAAACATTTTTTGACCAAAGGGTAACCCTTTTGATCATTTTGGTGGGGGTTTTGTGACCGGGATATACCCCCTTTTGATTATGGGTGGGGGGTTTTACCCGGGATAATTCTTAGATCATGTGGTGGGTTATTACCGGGATATCCTCTTAGATTATGGGTTTATGTGACCGGGATATACCTCTCTTAGATTATGTGGTGGGTTATTGACCGGGGGAAAACCTCTTTGTATGTGGTGGGTTATGTGACCGGGATATACCTTTTAGATCATTTGGGGGGTTATGGACCGGGGAAAAACCTCTCTTAATCATGTGGGGGGTTATTGACCGGGATAACCCCCTCTTAATCATGTGGTGGGTTATTTACCGGGATATACCTCTTTTTGATTGTGGTGGGGTTTTGTGACCAGGGGAAAACCTCTTAGATCATGTGGTGGGTTTTGTGACCGGGAATACCTCTTAATCATGTGGTGGGTTATGTGAAGGGGAAAACCTCTTAGTCATTTGGGGGGTTATGTGACCAGGGGTATACCTCTTTAGATCTGGTTTGGGGGTTTTGACCAGGAACCTCTCTTAGATATGTGTGGGTTTGTGACCAGGGTATACCTCTCTTAGATCATGTGGTGGGTTTATGTGACCAGGGATATACCTCTCTTAGATCATGTGGTGGGTTAATCTGAACAGGGATATACCTCTCTTAGATCATGTGGTGGGTTATGTGACCAGGGAAATACCTCTCTTAGATCATGTGGTGGGTTATGTGACCAGGGAAATACCTCTCTTAGATCATGTGGTGGGTTATGTGACCAGGGATATACCTCTCTTAGATCATGTGGTGGGTTATGTGACCAGGGATATACCTCTTTTAGATTATGTGGTGGGTTATGTGACCAGGGATATACCTCTCTTAGATCATGTGATGGGTTATGTGACCAGGGATATACCTCTCTTAGATCATGTGACCAGGGATATACCTCTCTTAGATCATGTGGTGGGTTATTGACTGGGAATACCCTTAATCAGTTGTTATGAAGGGATACCTCTTAGATTTGGTGGGTTATTTACCGGGATATATTTTTGATATGTGGGGTTTTGACCGGGGTAAACCCCCTTGATATGTGGTGGGTTATGTACCGGGAATACCTTTGATTATGGGTGGGTTTTACCGGGAAAAATTTTTAATCATGTGGTGGGTTTTACCGGGAATACCCCTTAATTTGGTGGGTTGTTTTATTTTCTTTCTTTCCTCTACTGCATTTCAAGAACAAATAAATATATTTTTTCCCTTTAACTATTCTTTGAGGGAGGTAGCTTGTTGCTTCTTAATTATTCACTCATAAACACCCAGGTGACCTCACTTCTTGATTTCTCAAATTTCTCTTTGTTTTTCGATTTTTTCCACCTGACTTTTGGCTAAGACCCTCCACACAGGTTATATACAACAAGAAGTGAACATTTATTTGTGTCTCAGAGATCGTTGAATTCATATTTTAGGGATTAAAGCATTCTTAGCTGGGGGGGAAGAGGTCACATGCAATTTAAATGACCCTCGTGCGGTCGACAGGCTTCAAACCAAATTAACCAACCATCCTAACTGCACACACCAACTATGACACATTTCTCTGTATATCTGTCACTTCAACACGTCATCAGATGTTCCTCTGATCATATCTGTCATTGTGTTGATCATCTCAGCACAGTGACTCACACCTCAGCAGTGTCTACCATACCTTAACAGTGACTCACACCTCAGAACAGTGTCTACCATACCTTAACAGTGACTCACACCTCAGCAGTATCAACCATACCTTAACAGTGACTCACACCTCAGCACAGTGTCTACCATACCTTAACAGTGACTCACACCTCAGCAGTATCAACCATACCTTAACAGTGACTCACACCTCAGCACAGTGTCTACCATACCTTAACAGTGACTCACACCTCAGCAGTATCAACCATACCTTAACAGTGACTCACACCTCAGCACAGTGTCTACCATACCTTAACAGTGACTCACACCTCAGCAGTGTCTACCATACCTTAACAGTGACTCACACCTCAGCAGTGTCTACCATACCTTAACAGTGACTCACACCTCAGCAGTGTCAACCATACCTTAACAGTGACTTACACCTCAGCACAGTGTCTAACATACCTTAACAGTGACTCACACCTCAGCAGTGTCAACCATACCTTAACAGTGACTCACACCTAAGCAGTGTCAACCATACCTTAACAGTGACTCACACCTCAGTACAGTGTCTACCATACCTTAACAGTGACTCACACCTCAGCAGTGTTAACCATATCTTAACAGTGACTCACACCTCAGCACAGTGTCCACCATACCTTAACAGTGACTCACACCTCAGCAGTGTCAACCATATCTTAACAGTGACTCACACCTCAGCACAGTGTCAACCATATCTTTACAGTGACTCACACCTCAGCACAGTGTCAACCATACCTTAACAGTGACTCACACCTCAGCACAGTGTCTACCATACCTTAACAGTGACTCACACATCAGCACAGTGTCTACCATACC
Organism: Cherax destructor; assembly: GCA_009830355.1. Classification (NCBI taxonomy): domain Eukaryota; kingdom Metazoa; phylum Arthropoda; class Malacostraca; order Decapoda; family Parastacidae; genus Cherax; species Cherax destructor. The sequence continues at coordinate 5,283 of WNWK01004062.1, forward strand.
TTAACAGTGACTCACACCGATTTTCATCACCACATCAACCATTCCTATTATCAGTGCACTCTTCACCATCTCTCTTTTCTACAGTTTCACCAGTCATGTCTCTCAGACTCACTAAGCTCTCATGTCTACAGCTTCACCAAGTCCTCATTTACGGGACTCACAATCCTCAAAGTTTCACAGAACTTCACCAAGTCATCTCATTTCTACAGACTTCACCAAGTCTCTCAAAGTCTACAAACTTCACCAAGTCTCTCATTGTCTCACAGTCTTCACCAAGTCTCTCATTGTCTCACAGTCTTCACCAAGTCTCTCATTGTCTCACAGACTTCACCAAGTCTCTCATTGTCTCACAGTCTTCACCAATTCTCTCATTGTCTCACAGACTTCACCAAGTCTCTCATTGTCTCACAGACTTCACCAAGTCTCTCATTGTCTCACAGACTTCACCAAGTCTCTCAAAGTCTCACAAACTTCACCAAGTCTCTCATTGTCTCACATCTCAACACATCTCTCCACATCTGTAGTGGACACTGTCTCATCATTTATTCATCTCAAACACGACCCGCTATTATACCTTGCATGACTTGGCTTGCAACACGCCAACTCTTGTCAAATATGTATGTATGTATATATGTATGTATGTATGTATGTATATATATATTTTTTATTTATTTTTATTAACACATCGGCCGATTCCCACCAAGGCAGGGTGGCCCGAAAAAGAAAAACTTTCATCATCATTCACTCCATCACTGTCTTGCCAGAGGGGTGCTTTACACTACAGTTATAAAACTGCAACATTAACACCCCTCCTTCAGAGTGCAGACACTGTACTTCCCATCTCCAGGACTCAAGTCCGGCCTGCCGGTTTCCCTGAATCCCTTCATAAATGTTACTTTGCTCACACTCCAACAGCACGTCAAGTATTAAAAACCATATGCCTCCATTCACTCCTATCAAATACGCTCACACATTCTCCAACCTTTCCTAGGCCGACCCCTACCCCGCCTTCCCTCCACTACAGATTTATACACTCTCGAAGTCACTCTGTCTCGTTCCATTCTCTCTACATGTCCAAACCACCTCAACAACCCCTCCTCAGCTCTCTGGACAATCGTTTTGGTAATCCCGCACCTCCTCCTAATTTCCAAACTCCGAATTCTCTGCATTATATTCACACCACACATTGACCTCAGACATGACATCTCCACTGCCTCCAGCCTTCTCCTCGTTGCAACATTCATCACCCATGCTTCACACCCATATAAGAGCGTTGGTATAACTATACTCTCATACATTCCCTTCTTTACTTCCATGGACAAGGTTCTTTGTCTCCACAGACTCCGAAGTGCTCCACTCACCCTTTTCCCTCATCAATTCTATGATTCACCTCATCCTTCATAGACCCATCCGCCGACATGTCCACTCCCAAATATCTGAACACATTCACCTCCTCCATACTCTCTCCTCCAATCTGATATCCAATCTTTCGTCACCTATTCTTTTTGTTATCCTCATCACCTTACTCTTTCCTATATTCACTTTCAATTTTCTTCTTTTACACACCCTACCAAATTCATCCACCAACCTCTGCAACTTCTCTTCAGAATCTCCCAAAAGCACAGTGTCATCAGCAAAAAGCAACTGTGACAACTCCCACTTTGTATTTGCTTCTTTATCTTTTAGCCCAACACCTCTTGCCAAGACCCTCGCATTCACTTCTCTTACAACCCCATCTATAAATATATTGAACAACCATGGTGACATCACACATCCTTGTCTAAGGCCCACTTTTACTGGGAAATAGTCCTCCTCCCTCCTACACACTCTAACCTGAGCCTCACTATCCTCATAAAAACTCTTCACTGCTTTCAGTAACCTTCCTCCTATTCCATACACCTGCAACATCTGCAACATTGCCCCCCTATCTACCCTATCATACGCCTTTTCCAAATCCATAAATGCCACAAAAACATCTTTACCCTTATCCAAATACTGTTCACCTATATGTTTCACTGTAAACACTTGGTCTACACACCCCCTACCTTTCCTAAAGCCCCCTTGTTCATCTGCTATCCTTCTTTCTGTCTTACTCTTGATTCTTTCAATAATAACTCTACCATACACTTTACCAGGTACACTCAACAGACTTATTCCCCTATAATTTTTGCACTCTCTTTTGTTCCCTTTGCCTTTATACAAAGGAACAATACACGCTCTCTGCCAATCCCTAGGTACCTTACCCTCTTCCATACATTTATTAAATAATAGCACCAACCACTCCAAAACTATATCCCCACCTGCTTTTAACATTTCTATCTTTATCCCATCAATCGCAGCTGCCTTACCCCCTTTCATTCTACCCACTGCCTCACGAACTTTCCCCACACCCACAACTGGCTCTTCCACACTCCTACAAGATGTTATTCCTCCTTGCCCTATACACGAAATCACAGCTTCCCTGTCTTCATCAACATTTAACAACTCCTCAAAATATTCTCTTTATCTTCCCGATACCTCTAACTCTCCATTTAATAACTCTTCTCTCCTATTTTTAACTGTCAAATCCATTTGTTCTCTAGGCTTCCTCAACTTATTAATCTCATTCCAAAACTTTTTCTTATTTTCAACAAAATTTGCTGATAGCATCTCACCCACTCTCTCATCTGCTCTCTTTTTACATTGCTTCACCACTCTTTTAACCTCTCTTTTTCTCTCCATATACTCTTCCCTCCTTGCATCACTTCTACTTTGTATAAACCTCTCATATGCTAACTTTTTCTCCCTTACTACTCTCTTTACATCATCATTCCACCAATCGCTCCTCTTTCCTCCCGCACCCACTCGCCTGTAACCACAAACTTCTGCTGAACACTCTAACACTACATTTTTAAATCTACCCCATACATTTTCGACCCCATTGCCTACACTCTCACTAGCCCATCTATCCTCCAATAGTTGTTTATATCTTACCCTAACTGCCTCCTCTTTTAGTTTATAAACCTTCACCCTCTCTTACTTACTGATTCTATTTTCCTTGTATCCCATCTACCTTTTACTCCCACTGTAGCTATAACTAAAAAGTGATCTGATATATCTGTGGCCCCTCTATAAACATGTACATCCTGAAGTCTACTCAACAGTCTTTTATCTACCAATACATAGTCCAACAAACTACTGTCATTACGCCCTACATCATATCTTGTATACTTATTTATCCTCTTTTTCTTAAAATATGTATTACCTATAACTAAACCCCTTTCTATACAAAGTTCAATCAAAGGGCTCCCATTATCATTTACACCTGGCACCCCAAACTTACCTACTACACCCTCTCTGCATGTTTCTCCCACTTTAGCATTTAGGTCCCCTACCACAATTACTCTCTCATTTGGTTCAAAAGTTTCTATACATTCGCTTAACATCTCCCAAAATCTCTCTCTCTCCTCTACACTCCTCTCTTCTCCAGGTGCATACACGCTTATTATGACCCACTTTTCGCATCCGATCCTTATTTTAATCCACATAATCCTTGAATTTACACATTCATATTCCCTCTTTTCCTTCCATAACTGATCCTTCAACATTATTGCTACCCCTTCCTTAGCTCTAACTCTCTCAGATACTCCTGACTTAATCCCATTTATTTCTCCCCACTGAAACTCGCCTACCCCTTCAGCTTTGTTTCGCTTAGGGCCAGGACATCCAACTTCTTTTCATTCATAACATAAGCAATCATCTCTTTCTTATCATCCGCACTACATCCACGCACATTCAGACAACCCAGTTTTATAAAGTTTTTCTTCTTCTCGTTTTTAGTAGATTTGTACAGGAGAAGGGGTTACTAGCCCATTGCTCCCGGCATCTTAGTCGCCTCATACGACACGCACTGCTTACGGAGGAAAGATTCTTTTTCCCCTTCCCCATGGACAATAGAGAAAATAAAAAGAACAAGAGCTATTAAGAAAAAGAAGAAAACCTAGATGTGTGTATGTATATATATGCATGTGTATGCCAGTGTAGTGTGACCTAAAGTGTAAGTAGAAGTAGCTAGATATACCTGTTATCCAGCGTGTTTATGAGACAGAAAAAGACACCAGCAATCCTACCATCATGTAAAACAGTTTCAGGTTTCTGTTTCACAGTCACCTGGCAGGACGGTAGTACCTCCCTGGGTGGTTGCTGTCTACCAACCTACTACCTCATTATATATATATATATATATATATATATATATATATATATATATATATATATATATATGTGTGTGTGTGTGTGTGTGTGTGTGTGTGTGTGTGTGTGTGTGTACTCACCTAATTGTACTCACCTAATTGTGGTTGCAGGGTCGAGTCTCAGCTCCTGGCCCCGCCTCTTCGCTGTCTGCTACTGGGTCTCTGCTCTCCCTGCTCCATGAGCTTTATCATACCTTGTCTTAAAACTATGTATGGTTCCTGCCTCCACTATATCTTTTCTAGTCCATTCCACTTCCTGACTACTCTGTGGCTGAAGAAGTGTTTCCTGACATCCCTTTGACTCATCTGAGTCTTCAGCTTCCAGTTGTGTCCCCTTGTATCTGTGTTCCCTCTCTGAAACAACCTGTCACTATCTACCTTGTCAATTCCCGCAGTATTTTGTATGTCGTTATCATGTCTCCTCTGACCCTTCTTTCCTCCAGTGTTGTTAGTCCTATTTCCCTCAACCTTTCTTCATAAGACAGACCCCTGAGTTGTGGAACTAACCTTGTCGCAAACCTTTGCACTTTCTCTAGTTTCCTTACGTGCTTGACCAGGTGTGGGTTCCAGACTGGTGCTGCATATTCTAGTATGGGCCTGACGTACACGGTATACAGTGTCTTGAACGATTCCTTGTTAAGGTAACGGAACGCTAATCTAAGGTTTGCCAGACGCCCATATGCTGCCGCAGTTATCTGGTTGATGTGTGCCTCCGGAGACGTGCTAGGCGTTATACTCACTCCAAGGTCTTTCTCCTTTGCCGAGGTTTGTAGCCTTTGTCCGCCTAGCTTGTACTCTGTCAGCGGTCTTCTTTGCCCTTCTCCGATCCTCATGACTTTGCATTTGGAGGGATTGAATTCGAGAAGCCAACTGCTAGACCAGATGTCGAGCTTGTCCAGGTCTGTTTGCAGCCCTGCCTGGTCCTCTTCTGATGTGATTCTCCTCATTATTTTCACATCATCCGCGAATAGAGACACTTCTGAGTCTATCCCATCCGTCATGTCATTTACATAAAAATGACATGACGGATGGGATAGACTCAGAAGTGTCTCTATTCGCGGATGATGTGTGTGTGTGTGTGTGTGTGTGTGTGTGTGTGTGTGTGTTTGTGTGTGTGTGTGTACTCACCTAATTGTGGTTGCAGGGGTCGAGACCCAGCTCCTGGCCCCGCCTCTTCGCTGTCCGCTACTGGAACTCTGCTCTCCCTGCTCCGGGTGTGTGTATGTATGTGTGTGTGTGTGTGTGTGTGTGTGTGTGTAAAGGTAGAAAGTTGAAAGTGAACAGAGATAAGAGTAAGATGATGAGAGTATCAAACGATTTAGATAAAGAGAAATTGGATATCACATTGGAGAGAGGGATTATGGAAGAAGTAAATGTTTTCAGATATTTGGGAGTTGACGTGTCAGCGGATGGGTTTATGAAGGATGAGGTTAACCATAGAATTGATGAAGGAAAAAAGGTGAGTGGTGCGTTGAGGTATCTGTGGAAACAAAAAACGTTATCCATGGAGGCAAAGAAGGGAATGTACGAAAGTATAGTGATACCAACACTCTTATATGGGTGTGAAGCATGGGTTGCAAATGCTGCAACGAGGAGGCGACTGGAGGCAGTGGAGATGTCCTGTCTAAGGGCAATGTGTGGTGTAAATATTATGCAGAGAATTCAGCCCTCTTCAGTCAGAGGGCTGAAGAGGGGTTGTTGAGGTGGTTTGGTCATTTAGAGAGAATGATCAAAGTAGAATGACTTGGAGAGTGTATAAATTTGTAGGATAAAGAAGGAGGGGTAGGGGTCGTCCTTGAAAATGTTGGATTGAGGGGGTAAAGGGGGTTTTGTGGGCGAGGGGCTTGGACTTCCAGCAAGCGTGCGTGAGCGTGTTAGATAGGAGTGAATGGAGACGAATGGCTTTTGGGACCTGACGAGCTGTTGGAGTGTGATCAGGGAAATATTTAGTGAAGGGATTCAGGGAAACCGGTTATTAATTTAGCCGGACTTGAGTTCTGGAAATGGGAAGTACAATGCCTGCACTTTAAAGGAGGGGTCTGGGATAGTGACAGTTTGGAGGGACTATTCTAAACTGTCGTATCTGAGCGCCTCTGCAAAGACAGTGATTATGTATGTGTGAAGTGAAAGTGTTGAATGATGATGAAAGTATTTTCTTTTTGGGGATTTTCTTTCTTTTTGGGCCACCCTGCCTCGGTGGGAGACGGCCGAATTGTTGAAAAAAAAATATATATACGTATATGTTAATATATCGGCCGTTTCCCACCAAGGTAGGGTATACCTGGAGAGGGTTTCGGGGATCAACGCCCCCCGCGGCTCGGTCTGATCAACCAGGCTGTTACTGCTGTCCGCAAGCAAATTGATGTACGTACCACAGCCCGGCTGGTCAGATACTGACTTTGGGGGTCTGTCCAGTGTCTTCTTGAAGACAGCCATGGGTATATTGGTAATCCCCCTATGTATGAGCAGTCTTGGGCCCCTGACACTTATTGTGTTGTCTCTCAGTGTACTCATGGCTTCCCTGCTTTTCATTGCGGGAATGTTGCATCTCCTGCAGAGTCTTTTTCTTTCATATGAAGTGATTTTCGTATGTAAGTTTGGTACTAATCCCTCTAGGATTTTCGAAGTGTATATTATCATGTACTTTTCTCGCCTGCGTTCCAGGAATACAAATCAAGATATTTCAACCGTTCCCAGTAATGTAGGTGCCTTATTGTACTTATGTGTCCCGTGAAAGTTCTTTGTACACTCTCCAGGTTTGCAATGTCTCCAGCCTTGAAGGGGGCAGTTAGTGTACAGCAGTATTCCAGCCTAGAGAGAACAAGAGATTTGAAGAGAATCATCATTGGCTTGGCGTCCCATGATTTGAAAGTTTTCGTTATCCATCCTATCATTTTTCTAGCAGATGAGGTAGATACATTTTTGTGGTCTTTGATGGTGAGATACTCTGACATTATCACTCCCAGGCCCTTTAAAATACTTTTTCGCTCCATTATGTGGTTAGAATTTGTTTTATACCCTGACACAGTCTTATTTTCCTCAATTTTTCCATATCTGAGTAATTGAAATTTATCTTCATTGAACTTCATATTGTTTTGAGCGGCCCTTTTGAAGATTTGGCTGATGTCCGCTTGGAGTCTTGCAGTGTCTTCGATGGAGGTCACTGTCATGACAATTCGGGTGCCATCCGCAAAGGAAGACACGGAGCTATGGCTTACATCACTGTCTGTGTCACATATGAGGATGGGGAATAGGATGGGAGCGAGTACCGTGCCTTGTGGAACAGAGCTTTACACTGTCGCTGCCTCAGTCTTTACTCTGTTTACTAATACTCTTTGTATTCTATCTACCATCTTTTTCTGTTATTCCTTTATCACGCATTTTGTGTGCTATTACACCGTGGTCGCATTTGTCAAAGGCTTTCGCAAAGTCTATGTACACTACATCTGCATTTTGTTTATCCTGTAAAGCATCCATGACCTTGCCATAATGGTTCAGTAGCTGGGACAGGCAGGAGCGACCTGCTCTAAACTCTTGTTGTCCTGGGTTGTGTAATTGATGGGTATCTAAGTGGTTGGCGATCTTGCTTCTTAGAGACCTTTCAAAGACTTTTATGATATGGGATTAAGAGTAAGACAGAGAGCTGGATAGCAGATGAACAAGGAGGCTTTAGGAAGGGTAGGGGGTGTGTAGACCAAGTGTTTGCAGTGAAACATATAGGTGAAAAGTATTTAGATAATGGTAAAGACGTTTCTGTGGCATTTATGGATTTGGAAAAAGCGTATGATAGGGTGGATAGGGGGGCAATGTGGCAGATGTTGCAAATAGGAGGTCGGTTATTGAAAGCAGTGAATAGTTTTTACGAGGATAGTGAGGCTCATGTTGGAGTGTGTACAAGAGAGGGAGATTATTTCCCAGTAAAAGTATTCCTTAGATAAGGATGTGTGATGTCACCGTAGTTGTTCAACATATTTATAGATGGAGTTGAAAGTGAAGTGAATGCTCGGGTGTTGGCAAGAGGTGTGGGGTTAAAAGATAAGGATTCTAACACAAAGATAAAGAATCTAACACAAAGTTGCTCTTTGCTGATGACACTGTGCTTTTGGAAGATTCTGAATAGAACTTGAAGAGGCTGGTCGATGAGTTTGGTAGGGTATGTAAAAGAAGGGAATTAAAAGTGAATATAGGAAAGAGTAAGGTGATGAGGATAACAAAAAAATAGGTAACGGAAGATTGGATATCAGATTGGAGGGAGAGAGTATGGAGGAGGTGAATATTTTCAGATATTTAGAAGTGGATGTGTCAGCAGATGGGTCTATAAACGAGGGAAAACAGGTGAGTGGTGCACTGAGGAGTCTGAGGAGACAAAGAACTTTAAACGTGGAAGCAAAGAGGGGAAAGTATGAGAGTATAGTTATACCAACGCTCATATTATATAGGTGTGAAACATGGGTGATGAATGTTGCAACAAGGAGAAGGCTGGAGGCAGTGGAGATGTCACGTCTGAGGGCAATGTGTGGTGTGATATAATACAGAGACTCTGTAGTTTGGAGATTAGGAGGAGGTTCGGGATTACCAAAACTATTATCCAGAGGGTTGGGGAGGGGTTGTTGAAATGGTTTGGACATGTATATAAGATGGAACGAAATAGAACGACAATGACAGTGTACAAATCTGTAGTAGAGGGAAGGCGGAGTAGGGGTCAGCCTAGAAAAGGTTGGAGAGAAGGGGTAAAGAAGGTTTTGTGTGCGAGGGGCTTGGACTTCCAGCAAGCGTGCGTGAGCGTGTTAATAATTTTTAACCTATCGAAAAAATTAAATTTCATTGAGCTTGTTTATTATTATATTACTGTAAACTCATCTAAAATATATTTAGTTGGATTAGGTTAAATTAAATTGCGCTTGTTATGATAAGGTTAAGTAAGTCTTCTAAGGTTCCTTTGGTACGAAATTATTAATTTTTACATTCACATAAATGAAAAATATATATCTTTAAATTGACCAATTTTACTTATTCTGCACGACATATATATATATATATATATATATATATATATATATATATATATATATATATATATATATATATATATATATATATATATATATACTAATATGCAATTTATGACATTTAACTGATAAGAGCTTTTTCCACCAGGAATTTCATCAATTCCTGAATTTAGGTTAAATTATAAAGTCATTATGGACTATATATCAGCTCAATACAATGCTATGAATCGCATATTTTCTAATTCATATGGTGGTATATTCTAACACTGATATATACTCTTCCTGCACAAGGCTGGTATATACTCTACCTGCACCAGGCTGGTATATACTCTACCTGCATCAGGCTGGTATATACTCTACCTGCACCAGGCTGGTATATACTCTACCTGCACCAGGCTGGTATATATTCTACCTACACAAGGCTGGTATATACTCTACCTGCACTAGGCTGGTATATATACTACCTGCACCAGGCTGGTATATATTCTACTTACACCAGGCTGGTATATACTCTACCTGCACCAGGCTGGTATATACTCTACCTGCTCCAGGCTGGTATATACTCTACCTGCACCAGGCTGGTATATACTCTACCTGCACCAGGCTAGTATATATTCTACCTGCACCAGGCTGGTGTATACTCTACCTGCACCAGGCTGGTATATATTCTACCTACACCAGGCTGGTATATACTCCACCTGCACTATGCTGGTATATACCCTTCCTGCACAAGGCTGGTATATATTCTACCTACACCAGACTGGTATATGCTCTACCTGCACCAGGCTGGTATATACTCTACCTACTCCAGGCTGGTATATACTCAACCTGCTCCAGGCTGGTATATACTCTATCTGCACCAGGCTGGTATATACTCTACCTGCACCACGCTGGTATATACTCTACCTGCACCACGCTGGTATATACTCTACCTGCACCAGGCTGGTATATATTCTACCTACACCAGGCTGGTATATCCTCCATCTGCAATAGGCTGGTATATACCCTACCTGCACCAGGCAGGTATATATTCTACCTACACCAGGCTGGTATATACTCTACCTTCATCAGGCTGGTATATACTCTACCTGCACCAGGCTGGTATATACTCTACATGCATCAGGCTGGTATATACTCTACCTGCACCAGGCTGGTATATACTTCACCTGCACCAGGCTGGTATATACTCTTCCTTCACCTGGCTGGTATATACTCTACCTGCACCAGGATGGTATATACTCCACCTGCACCAGGATGGTATATACTTCACCTGCACCAGGCTGGTATATACACTACCTTCATCAGGCTGGTATATACTCTACCTGCAACATGCTGGTGTATACTCTTCTTACTCCAGGCTGGTATATACTCTACCTGCACCTGGCTGGTATATACTCTACCTGCACCAGGCTGGTATATACTCTACCTGCACCAGGCTGGTATATACTCCACCTGCACCAGGCTGGTATATACTCTCCCTTCACCACGCTGGTATATACTCTACCTGCTCCAGGCTGGTATATATTCTACCTGCACCAGGCTGGTATATACTCTACCTGCACCAGGCTGGTATATACTGTACCTGCACCAGGCTGGTATATACTGTACCTGCACCAGGCTGGTATATACTCTACCTGCACCAGGCTGGTATATACTGTACCTGCACCAGACTTGTGTATATTCTACCTACACCAGGCTGGTATATACTCGACCTGTACCAGGCTGGTATAAACTCTACCTGCTCCAGGCTGGTATATATTCTACCTGCACCAGGCTTGTATATACTCTACCTGCTCCAGGCTGGTATATTCTCTACCTGCTCAAGGCTGGTATATACTCTACCTGCATCAGGCTGGTATATACTCCACCTGCACCAGGATGGTATATACTTCACTTGCACCAGGCTGGTATATACACTACCTTCATCAGGCTGGTATATACTCTACCTGCAACAGGCTGGTGTATACTCCACCTTTACCAGGCTGGTATATCTCCACCTGCACCAGGCTGGTATATACTCCACCTTTACCAGGCTGGTATATACTCCACCTGCACCAGGCTGGTATATACTCCACCTGCACCAGGCTGGTATATACTCCACCTGCACCAGGCTGGTATATACTCCACCTTTACCAGGCTGGTATATACTCCACCTGCACCAGGCTGGTATATACTCCACCTGCACCAGGCTGGTATATACTCCACCTGCACCAGGCTGGTATATACTCCACCTGCACCAGGCTGGTATATACTCCACCTGCACCAGGTTGGGGACTTAATTCCTCAACATGAGAAGAAGATCCATGTTCTTGGCTTCCGGACTTGTCTTGATGTCCTACGTGGTACCCCACACAAGCATCCACGCAGGAATATTATCTGTTAGAATAAGTCCCACTGGGTAAGACCCACTTGGTAAGTAAGTCCCACTTTGTAAATAAGTCCCACTGGGTAAGTCCCACTGGATAAGTAAGTCCCTCTGGGTCTTCTTTAAAACTACTCATAATGCTGGCACTATTTCCTAGGTCCTTATTTGGCGTTTATCCTTTTAATTAATATTTATTAATATAAAATCATTCTTCTCTTTGCATTATTGTGCCACAAATAAATTCTATTTTACCATATTGCAAACCTCTTAGTTATGATTTTCATAATTTTCAAAGCAAGACCTTTTGACTGTCCCTAAATACTTATAGTGGAGAAGTCGACGTTTGCCTGGCAGCAGCAGCAGCAGTGAGGGTTGACGTCTGCCTAGCAGCAGCAGCAGCAGCAGTGAGGGTTGACGTCTACCTGGCAGCAGCAGCAGCAGTGAGGGTTGACGTCTGCCTGGCAGCAGCAGCAGCAGTGAGGGTTGACGTCTGCCTGGCAGCAGCAGCAGCAGTGAGGGTTGACGTCTGCCTGGCAGCAGCAGCAGCAGTGAGGGTTGACGTCTGCCTGGCAGCAGCAGCAGCAGTGAGGGTTGACGTCTGCCTGGCAGCAGCAGCAGCAGTGAGGGTTGACACAACATAATGGGGCGGAGTTATGAGTGGGGTTCCTAATTCTAATATACATTATTGACTTAGCAGGGAGACTAAGCCTTACGTGACACTGTTTGCTGATGTTAAACTAATGAGAATAATAATATCAGGAGAGGATAGAGATAAGCTCCAGGGAAACCCCAACACCTGCAGTTGTACTCAAACATGTGGCTTCTGGAGTTTAGTCTAAATATATGCAAAGTTATGTGATTTGGAGAGGGTTAGGGAAGACGAGACTAGGTACAGCCTGGACGGAAGGAATATTATTGAAGGAAAGGGACCTGGGGATGAAAATATCACCGAGAACGAAGCCAAAACTACACAAACTGTGTAATGTCAGCAGCTTACGCAACATTAGCAATCCTCAGAGCAGCATTTAGGAACTAGAACAAAGAAGCCTTCGGAACATAAGGCACGACAAGTCACTGAGTACATGACCCCAGTAATGAAGTCATACCTGGTCTAGCACATGTGTTTGTACCCAGGATAGGTCCATCACCCAGAGGAATACATCTGGCAACTGTGGCAGAGACATGGTGGAGACGATAACATGTAAATTATTATGAAGAAATGTTAAGACGGGGATGAATTGTTTGAGTTAATAAAACCAGAATCAAAGAGAGACAAGTGAAAGTTGAGAACACAAATTAAGGAGAGGGATGTAAAGAAATATTTCTTTTGTTTCAGGATGATAGGAAAGATTTGGATAAGGAAGAAGTGAAGGTAAACTCAATACACCGCTTACAGAGTAGATACGATAAGGCTTAAGAGGAGAGAAATCAGTGACGCCAAGCGAAGTATAAGAGAGGCATGGCCAGGAACCAATTTTCGACGCATCCAAAGCAACTCAGTGAGAACAAAATGATGAATACAAGGACTATATACTGACGAGGGACACCAAGAGTATAGCTCATGGTAAGCAGACAGGTAATCATACACACGCAGGTAATCATACACACGCAGGTAATCATACACACGCAGGTAATCATACACACGCAGGTAATCATACACACGCAGGTAATCATACACACGCAGTAAACTCAATTTTATACTCACGATCTCATATAAGCCGTAATAGACTTTGTTTCAATTTGCATGAAATTCTCGTAGCAGTCTTATCTCGAAGACAAATTTCCCCTCAGCTATGATCAAGTGCTAAATTACAGTTCCACTAACAGTGAAATAATACACCAGTTAAATGCTGAATATATATGCAGAGAAAGTTTTGGAACACAAAGAAAGAAGTTTAGTTGGTGCCTCTGACGGAGTGTAATATAGTATTACCTCCTCCGAATCCTTCCAATAAGAGGCCTGGGTTAGCCAAGACGTCGGACTGTCAATTAAGGACCGCGATTTGAGGCTCTCGTCCACTCTTGTGTTTGCTCATGGACAGATGCTGGGACATGAAAGTGACCACCCTAGGGTCCTTAGTGGTGTCAATGAGCCTCGAACTTGGTTCTTTAAGGAAACTTGTGGGGTATTGTTTTCCAATGATCTCCGGGTCTCCGATCCCACTGGAACGAATTGATACTGATGGTATAAGACGCTGTTCTTGCTTATTTTATTCTCCCTCCAGTGATCCGCAGCACCTCCCTGTTGCCGAATGCTGTGACGGATGTAGTTGTCCGAGTAGACATGCAGATATAGTCCTCTATCCCTGGAGGAACAGCTGCTGATTCCGTCGGTGCTGTCTGCAGGAGAGTGAGATCTGCTGGATGCTAGGGATCGGGGCTCTCAGCCGGGCGCCCAGCTGAAGCAAGGTTCTTCTTGATGATGTCGACCTTGTTGCATGCAAACCCTTGGTTTTGGAGCAGTTTGATCATGTAGAACGTATTGGTCAACTTGCACATCGCCGCAAATACATGTATACTCCGTGTGAATTGGGGCAGAGAGGTGGAGAGCCCATTCCCGAAATTGGAACTATTAGGAGGAAGTCCCCAGTGTGACGTGAGCTTACAGCTCATATACGGCCAGTCTCCTTGTTGGATGCTGCGGCCCTGAGCATGTTGTTATACGCTTTTTCAGCAATGTTGCCATCCCTTCTGGTCTGCTTGTTGGCCAGTGCTGCACTGGGTTTTGGTGCTGGAGCAGCGAGACTCGTTCAGTACTGGCCCTGGTACAGCTTGGATCCTGTATTCATGTTACACCACTTGGGTCGTCTGGAAGAATTTGCTTTAACTTGGGTAATCTGGGAGGTTTATATACTCCCGGCCCACCAAGCCTAACTGAAAGTGAGGATTGCATCCACTATCCATCTTTAAGGGAAAGATTCAGTACATTCTCTAACATGGAATTTAGAAGAGTGTCATATTCCTTGGGATTTGGACTGTCAAATGCTGGTGAGCATCTCAAGAAGGTGAGTCTAGGCAGGATGAGGCATCAGGCTGCATCACTCTCTCCAGTCCTGAGGTCAGATATCTTTTTTTTTATTAAAATTAGATCTTGTATGAAAAAGATGGAAACAATATTTTTGGACCAAAGCTAACATAGAAGCCTCACCTAACCAAAGTTAACGTAATTTTTTTATATAAATTCTGCTAATTATGTCATACGTCAGCTTAAACTTATTATTACTTACAATGATACACATTGTTTTCATTATGTTTTGACTGATTTTGGAAGATTAATGGCAAAAACAACTTTTTACTTAGCTTATTCGGCAGAAAATACTCTTTCATTTTTTGGTCTAACTTATACATACATAGGCAGACATAACTCGGTGATAACATTAGACTTGAAGTTAACCTCCACCTTGGCAGACACTCAAACTGAACTTGGAGTGTCATAGCATTTGTAGAAAAAAGTAATTTTTGTAAATATATAGAACAGACTACCTTACACCCTCAGGTAGTCTGGTGAACATGGTGAGGGATCTCCTGAAGCTCTCGCTTCACACACGGAGGGCCCGGGTTTGATTCCCGGCGGGGTGGAAACATTTCGACGTGTTTCCTTACACCTGTTGTCATGTTCACCTAGCAGCAAATAGGTACCTGGGTGTTAGTCGACTGGTGTGGGTCGCATCCTGGGGGACAAGATTGAGGACCCCAATGGAAATAAGACAGACAGTCCTCGATGACGCACTGACTTTCTTGGGTTATCCTGGGTGGCTAACCCTCCTTTTACTATTTTAACTGTGTCAACACTGTTTACCTCTCATTCCCCAGTGACTGTGTCAACACTGTTTACCTCTCATTCCCCAGTAACTGTGTCAACACTGTTTACCTCTCATTCCCCAGTAACTGTGTCAACACTGTTTACCTCTCATTCCCCAGTAACTGTGTCAACACTGTTTACCTCTCATTCCCCAGTGACTGTGTCAACACTGTTTACCTCTCATTCCCCAGTGACTGTGTCAACACTGTTTACCTCTCATTCCCCAGTAACTGTGTCAACACTGTTTACCTCTCATTCCCCAGTAACTGTGTCAACACTGTTTACCTCTCATTCCCCAGTGACTGTGTCAACACTGTTTACCTCTCATTCCCCAGTGACTGTGTCAACACTGTTTACCTCTCATTCCCCAGTAACTGTGTCAACACTGTTTACCTCTCATTCCCCAGTAACTGTGTCAACACTGTTTACCTCTCATTCCCCAGTGACTGTGTCAACACTGTTTACCTCTCATTCCCCAGTAACTGTGTCAACACTGTTTACCTCTCATTCCCCAGTAACTGTGTCAACACTGTTTACCTCTCATTCCCCAGTAACTGTGTCAACACTGTTTACCTCTCATTCCCCAGTAACTGTGTCAACACTGTTTACCTCTCATTCCCCAGTAACTGTGTCAACACTGTTTACCTCTCATTCTCCAGTAACTGTGTCAACACTGTTTACCTCTCATTCCCCAGTAACTGTGTCAACACTGTTTACCTCTCATTCCCCAGTAACTGTGTCAACACTGTTTACCTCTCATTCCCCAGTGACTGTGTCAACACTGTTTACCTCTCATTCCCCAGTAACTGTGTCAACACTGTTTACCTCTCATTCCCCAGTAACTGTGTCAACACTGTTTACCTCTCATTCCCCAGTGACTGTGTCAACACTGTTTACCTCTCGTTCCCCAGTAACTGTGTCAACACTGTTTACCTCTCATTCCCCAGTAACTGTGTCAACACTGTTTACCTCTCATTCCCAGTGACTGTGTCAACACTGTTTACCTCTCATTCCCCAGTAACTGTGTCAACACTGTTTACCTCTCATTCCCCAGTAACTGTGTCAACACTGTTTACCTCTCATTCCCCAGTAACTGTGTCAACACTGTTTACCTCTCATTCCCCAGTAACTGTGTCAACACTGTTTACTTCTCATTCCCCATTAACTGTGTCAACACTGTTTACCTCTCATTCCCAAGTAACTGTGTCAACACTGTTTACCTCTCATTCCCCAGTAACTGTGTCAACACTGTTTACTTCTCATTCCCCAGTGACTGTGTCAACACTGTTTACCTCTCATTCCCCAGTAACTGTGTCAACACTGTTTACCTCTCATTCCCCAGTAACTGTGTCAACACTGTTTACCTCTCATTCCCCAGTGACTGTGTCAACACTGTTTATTTCCCCCTAATTGTCAACATATGTGAATATAATAATGATAAATAATATCGACAAGTAGATGAGTAATGGCTTGTTATGGCTGATAGTTATGGCTGATAGTTATGGCTGATAGTTGTGTTATGGCTGATAGTTATGGCTGATAGTTGTGTTATGGCTCATAGTTGTTATGGCTGATAGTTGTTATGGCTGATAGTTGTTATGGCTGATAGTTGTTATGGCTGATAGTTGTTATGGCTGATAGTTGTTATGGCTGATAGTTGTTATGGCTGATAGTTGTTATGGCTGATAGTTGTTATGGCTGATAGTTGTTATGGCTGATAGTTGTGTTATAGCTGATAGTTGTGTTATGGCTGATAGTTGTGTTATGGCTGATAGTTGTTATGGCTGATAGTTGTGTTATGGCTGATAGAGGTGTTACGGTTGATAGTTGTGTCATGGCGAACTGATGTGGTGGATGACTGATGTGTGGTGGATGACTGATGTGTGGTGGATGACTGATGTGTGGTGGATGACTGATGTGTGGTGGATGACTGATGTGTGGTGGATGACTGATGTGTGATGGATGACTGATCTGAGACCAGGCCGCGTGGTAGATCAGGGTCTGATCAACCAGGTTGTTACTTTTGGCCGCACGCAAATTGACGTACGAACCACAGCCCGGCTGGTCAGGTACTGACTTTGGGTGCCTGTCCAGTGCCTTCTTGAAGACAACCAGGAGTCTTGAAGACAGCCAGGGGTCTATTTATAATCCCCCTTATGTATGCTTGGAGGCAGCTGAACAGTCTTGGGCCCCTGACACTTATTGTGTTGTCTCTCAGTGTACTAGTGGCACCCCTGCTTTTCATTGGGGGGGTGTTGCATCGTCTGCCGAGTCTTTTGCTTTCATATGGAGTGATTTTCGTGTACAAGTTTGGTACTAATCCCTCTACGATTTTCCAAGTGTATATTATGTGTTGTGGTGTATTTTTAATAATTCATTTGCTCCTAAATGTTTCTAGTCAGTCATGATACGAGTATATTTTATCAGTTTAAACAGCATTGGCGACGTATTTACATTATTAGTAGTAGTATCAATAGTAGTAATAAGCAGCAGAAGTAGTAGTAGTAGTAGAAGTAATTGTAACAGCAGCAGGAGGTTAGATTTTGCCACCGAAGTGGCTAGTTTATTGTGCACCCCATATCCATCCTGTGGACGGTAGCGCAAGAGCATATGGATGCACAGTAGGCCTAGGAACTAGTCCCCAAAAGGGTTAACACGTGTACATTTGGATTTATATCTACAGTTCACTTATCTGTTACAAGCAAATTAAGGAAATTTGATTATTATATCTGGTATCTTATTTTTATTAATAAGATATCTTGACATGCCACATAGGTTATTATACTGTCTATCTCTGTATTCCTCAATAAGTGAACAATTAAGCACATAGTGTTCAAGACAGTGACCATATGCCTGATCACATAATTTGCATTTAGTTTGATCATCATCTGTGTGTCTCCCAAACTGCCAGAAGTACTTGTAGCCAAGCCTAAGCCTGGCCACTACAACATCAGTCAGTCTGTTCACATTGCAAGTTGCTCCATAAACATACTTATCTGTGTTCATGTTATCATAGAGGGTTATAGATCTATTCAGACTTCTAACTGCATTCCTATAGCAACCATTTTCATTATTTACTTCTCTACTAATATTATTCCTAATGCTAGACACAGATATACCAATATTATATTCTACAGTAATAGTAGAAGAAATTATGAGAAGAGACATCATTCTTCTTTCAAGAGAGACTTCTACTCACCAGCAGAGTTATGGTAGGCAGCACAGAGCCTTACGCTTCATCCTGACCTCGTCTAACACATGGGTTCCCAAACTTCTTCCGGCTGCCGCCCCCTTAAAAAAGATAAAGATAAAACTATAAAGATTTTATTTCTTTGCAAGGTTACAATGTGTATTTACAATTTTGATTAGTTAAGTACAAAGAAAGGCAGTGTCATGCTGGGGCATTTCAGGCAGTGATGCTCCCAGGTCACATCCCTAGCGCCTCCCCCTCACACACATACTAACACACCGCTTTCTTGGTATTAGGTTTACTGCAGATTCAAAATAACAAATAAAAATTTACATAGTATACGAATTTATTTAACATTATGAAAGGGTAAATTTACATCTCATCTGTAACTACATTGTCTTCACAAATTTAATGAGATGGATGATGATTGGTGCAGGAACATCAGATTCTCAAGCACTGAAGCCTCGCTTCACTGAAGCCTCGCTTCACTGAAGCCTCGCTGCACTGAAGCCTCGCTGCACTGAAGCCTCGCTGCACTGAAGGCTCGCTGCACTGAAGCCTCGCTGCACTGAAGCCTCGCTACACTGAATCCTCACTTTATGAATTATGATGTTACAGCTAAAAACGAAGATAGTCCGAATTACAGCCTTACCACAGCAACACTTCCACGCCCTCTGGTGTCCCTATATTAGTTCCACTCAGTCATATCTTTATTCAATTAAACCTTAAAATGAACAAGACTGAAGATAACTTGCAGTGTGTACAAACCATGAACCTTTGCCCTCGCAGACGTAAAAATCCAATCAGCAGTACCCAGAGCGTTTACTGTTTGATCTGGCTGGCGTGTGGCTTGTGGCGCGTCCGAACAAACGTTCAGACTTTCAACTCCGATTTCAAAAAAACAAAATAAAATAAAACTATGCTTTCGTGTATAACTCAACGTTAATTTTATTCTTTTTAAAGCAGGAAAATATACACTTTAATAATAATATTAATAATAATAATAATAATAATAATAATAATAATAATAATAATAATAATATTTATTTCTTCAAGTACATGTACAAGGTATACAGACCATAGCTGACATCAATGACATACTACTATATAGAAAGCCCCTTGTTATGCTGAGCATTTCTGGCAAATTAGGTCAATTTTGTCCCAGGATGCGACCCACACCAGTCCACTAACACCCAGGTACCCATTTTACTGGTTTGTGAACATCGACAACCGGTGTAAGGAAACACGTCCGATGTTTCCACTCCTTCGCCGGGAATCGAACCCGGACACTCACCGTGTGAAGCGAGAGCTTTTGCCACCAGGCCATGGGGCTAATCCCAAATGTGTACACAAAAATCACTCCCTATGAAAGCAAAAGACTCGGCAGGCAGTGCAACATTCCCCCAATGAAAAGCAGGTGCGCCACGAGTACACTGAGAGACAACACAATAAGTGTCAGGGGCCCAAGACTGTTCAACTGCCTCCCAGCATACAAATGGGGGAATGCCAATAACCGCCTGGTATGAGCCCAGCAGTAACAGCCTGGTTGATCAAGTCCTGATCCACTGCTAGGCATGATTATGAACACAGGTGTAGTCTAGTGGCCAGCACACCTGGCTGTAGCACAATAACCAAGGCAGAAACAAGGAACGGATAAAAGGCAGTGTGAGTTAATAGTTATATATTTCCTTCACCAATCAGCAAGCAACAATATTTACAATATTTACACAGGATATGTACAGTAAGGCAAGAGACAGAGACTTGGAGGTAAGTCTGCCAATGTTGATTCACGAGCGTCCAACATTGCTTCACACCTTTAGCAGACTTCCTTGTCATTAGCTGGTTGAACCAAGATGCTAGCATAACTCTCCTCTAATTACACTCTTAGCACCTGGTTCACTGGTCGGGAGAGCAAGCCTATATGGGTGTGAGGCATACGCCAAATAAAATGTAAAGTACTCTTGGCATGCTACATCCCCACCCTAAAAGAGCTCTAATAGCCAGCAATAGGCATCCTTCATGGGCAGTGCCACCATGGTATGAATTTCTAATAGAACCATCAGGCACAACCTTAGAGCCAGACAACAGACAGTAACGCTAGCGTAGGTTCAAGACAACAGACAGTAACGCTAGCGTAGGTTCAAGACAACAGACAGTAACACTAGCGTAGGTTCAAGACAACAGACAGTAATGCTAGCGTAGGTTCAAGACAACAGACAGTAATGCTAGTGTAGGTTCAAGACAACAGACAGTAACGCTAGCGTAGGTTCAAGACAACAGACAGTAACGCTAGCGTAGGTTCAATACAACAGACAGTAACGCTAGCGTAGGTTCAAGACAACAGACAGTAACGCTAGCGTAGGTTCAAGACAACAGACAGTAATGCTAGTGTAGGTTCAAGACAACAGACAGTAACGCTAGCGTAGGTTCAAGACAACAGACAGTAACGCTAGCGTAGGTTCAAGACAACAGACAGTAACGCTAGCATAGGTTCAAGACAATAGACAGTAACGCTAGCGTAGGTTCAAGACAACAGACAGTAACGCTAGCGTAGGTTCAAAACAACAGACAGTAACGCTAGCGTAGGTTCAAGACAACAGACAGTAATGCTAGCGTAAGTTCAAGACAACAGACAGTAAGGCTAGCGTAGGTTCAAGACAACAGACAGTAAGACTAGCGTAGGTTCAAGGCAACAGACAGTAAGACTAGCGTAGGTTCAAGACAACAGACAGTAATGCTAGCGTAGGTTCAAGACAACAGACAGTAACGCTAGCATAGGTTCAAGACAACAGACAGTAATGCTAGCGTAGGTTCAAGACAACAGACAGTAACGCTAGCGTAGGTTCAATGCAACAGACAGTAACGCTAGCGTAGGTTCAAGACAACAGACAGTAATGCTAGCGTAGGTTCAAGACAACAGACAGTAACGCTAGCGTAGGTTCAAGACAACAGACAGTAACGCTAGCATAGGTTCAAGACAACAGACAGTAACGCTAGCGTAGGTTCAAGACAACAGACAGTAATGCTAGCGTAGGTTCAATACAACAGACAGTAATGCTAGCGTAGGTTCAAGACAACATACAGTAATGCTAGCGTAGGTTCAAGACAACAGACAGTAATGCTAGCGTAGGTTCAAGACAACAGACAGTAACGCCAGCGTAGGTTCAATACAACAGACAGTAACGCTAGCGTAGGTTCAAGACAACAGACAGTAATGCCAGCGTAGGTACAAGACAACAGACAGTAACGCTAGTGTAGGTTCAAGACAACAGACAGTAATGCTAGCGTAGGTTCAAGACAACAGACAGTAACGCTAGCGTAGGTTCAAGACAACAGACAGTAATGCTAGCGTAGGTTCAAGACAACAGACAGTAACGCTAGCGTAGGTTCAAGACAACAGACAGTAACGCTAGCATAGGTTCAAGACAACAGACAGTAATGCCAGCGTAGGTTCAAGACAACAGACAGTAACGCTAGTGTAGGTTCAAGACAACAGACAGTAACGCTAGTGTAGGTTCAAGACAACAGACAGTAATGCTAGCGTAGGTTCAAGACAACAGACAGTAATGCTAGCGTAGGTTCAAGACAACAGACAGTAATGCTAGCGTAGGTTCAAGACAACAGACAGTAACGCTAGCGTAGGTTCAATACAACAGACAGTAACGCTAGCATAGGTTCAAGACAATAGACAGTAACGCTAGTGTAGGTTCAAGACAACAGACAGTAACGCTAGCGTAGGTTCAAGACAACAGACAGTAAGACTAGTGTAGGTTCAAGATAACAGACAGTAACGCCAGCGTAGGTTCAAGACAACATACAGTAACGCTAGCGTAGGTTCAAGACAACAGACAGTAACGCCAGCGTAGGTTCAAGACAACATACAGTAACGCTAGCGTAGGTTCAAGACAACAGACATTAACGCTAGCGTAGGTTCAAGACAACAGACAGTAAGACTAGCGTAGGTTCAAGATAACAGACAGTAACGCCAGTGTAGGTTCAAGACAACAGACAGTAACGCTAGCGTAGGTTCAAAACAACAGACAGTAACGCTAGCGTAGGTTCAAGACAACAGACAGTAAGACTAGCGTAGGTTCAAGACAACAGACAGTAACGCTAGCGTAGGTTCAAGACAACAGACAGTAAGACTAGCGTAGGTTCAAGACAACAGACAGTAACGCTAGCGTAGGTTCAAGACAACAGACAGTAACGCTAGCGTAGGTTCAAGACACTCTTAGAACTAGAGCAAAGTGTCGCCTCACTTAAAAAATCTTATAGCCAGATTTTTTCAAATTTTACTTATAAACATAAGGAATAAATTAGAGCTTTCTACCAATTTATCTCTAAAACATCGTAACAAATTAAGCTGTGGAGAGGGTGTCTGCCACCACATTATCTTTGCCGGCAGTTATGGTAGCAACCATACAAGCTTTCCATATTTCATCTTTGCATATGACATATGGAAAGGTTGCACGGTTGCAACGGCAATGACAACACATGAGACGAGTGTTCTTGTTCATGGAGCTGATTTAGGTCAGAGGATTGTGGTCACTGAAGAACATGTCGAAATGCTCCAGAGAAAGTACCGAGCCAGGTCTTCCTTTTCTATGGTGAAGTAAGCCCACTGATAGGCCTAGTATTTGGCCGAATAATATGCGACGGGCTGCAGACATCCCTCACCAGATGCTTGGAGTAAAACTTCCCCTACTTCAGATTCACATACATCAACCAAAATATCTGGAGACAAAAGTATGGGAACAGCAAAAATTAGTTTTAGGACTGGTGTGAGAGGTTAAGGGTGCAACCACATCTGCAAAACTTTGGCAGAATTTACGATAAAATCCTCTGATTCCTGAGAATCTTTGCAGAGACTTCATATCCTGAGGAACGGGATCATTTTTAAAGGCTAAAACTTTGGCAAATTTTGGTGCCACTACTTCATGATCCAAGAAACATATACTAGTAGATTAGCCAAAGGATGACCTTAGTTGAGATGTCCTAAACATCTGAAAGAGGTATTCAAGATGGGACACATGTCGATCCACTGTATCAGAAACTACAACTATATCGTCTAGGTAAGATGCCGTGCCTTTAAGTTCTTTAACAGCCTGATCGATCAATTTTTCAAACAAGGCGGGCGAGTTCCTCACTCCAAATGAGGTCACAGTATATTGATAATGAATTCCTGGAATTACGAAAGCAGAAATCTCCTTCGTTATATCCATTAAAGGTACCTGTTAGTAGCCTCTAAGTAGACTTAGTTTAGAAACGAAAGAACCTTAACCACAAACTCCAATACATCATTCATACGTGGAAGAGGGTAAGCATCCAGTACTGTGACATTCACCTTGGGGAAGTCGGTACACATTCAGAATCCTCCTTCAAGTTTTTTAACAAAGCTGCACAACGAAGCCCACGGACTGTCCAATTCCTCCACCAATCCATGTTCCAGCAGAATCTGAAGTAGCTTGTTTTTCAGGATGACCTCTATAGGGAGAAAATTTAATAGGTTTAGCAGTTCTTACGTCCACATCATGATAACCTACGTTGTACATTTTCGGAACATCCGGAAATATGTGAAGATAAGTTTGAAGAAGAGTTACTACTTAATCTTCCGTAAGTCCCGGCATTGTAGCGCCAGAATTCTGGAGGATAGCTGTGTTACGAAGCATTATTTGAACCTCTGGAAATGTTTTCCGGGAATCAAGGTCGTCCGTCGTCCACTGGGTCAGGAACAGAGGACAATGTCATTACTGGACCTTACCCGACTTGGGTGTATCAAGACGTGCTACCACGTAATTGAAATCAGAATTCTTTTTTTTATCACCTGCATCGGTCCAATGGACCTTGCTTTTAAGGTGTGACCAGACAGGTTCCTGGTCCTACATCTTGTCTCTTGGGTCAAAGGAGCGAAATTTAGAAGTTTTGTCATACTTGTTTCGTGTTGTTTGAGCGGATTTTAGGTCGGCCTTAGCCAACTGATGTGCCACCTGCAGTCTTGAAGTGGGATCGTAGGGCGTCTTGCAGGCGTCTTGCAGGCGTCTTGCAGGCGTCTTGCAGGCGTCTTGCAGGCGTCTTGCAGGCGTCTTCTCCCAAAATCCTTCCTTGAGCGTGGATTGAGAGTGCATTTCTCACATTATGCCCAAAAGTCAGCTCAAAAAAACTGTACCTTGTTGATTCCTGCACAGTGATTCCTGCAAACAGCAACAAAGGAAGAGATTCATATCAGTCTGTAGGAAAATTCATGCAGTACCTACGCATCATAGTTTTTAATGTTTGGGGAAAATTTTCCAAAGCGCTTGTGACTGTGGACAGTTTTTTATAAATTCCTAGTATAGTTAAAGTTTTTCTGAATACCTTTGCTGTAAAATTAGTGCCCTGGTCACTTTGAATAGATCGTGGAAAATAAAATCACTGTGTTACTCCAATAGCCTCGGAACCCATAAATAAATGCTCACAGAACAATAACTTATAGTTCATAAATGTCTCTGATTTTATTTGACAAATTGTAATACTACATATAGTAAATTAATTATTTTGTTGTATTATAAAACTGTAATGCTTCAAAATTGTAATGTTCAAATTTCATTGATTAAATACTCAATTGTTTACTGTAAATCTTACCATTTAATCTGTTACAAACTAAGTAATCTTAAGTTAATGTTAAGTTTGCCCATAATGCTCTGCATACAAGGGGCTTTTGGCATGTACACCCCACGACTATAATACCTTGTACAACTTTGTATCATGTCCAAATAAACTGTTCTATTCTATTCTATTCTATAAGATGACTTTAGTATTTATACTATGTATAGGTACTGCCTCAGGATACCTAGTAGTTTTGTCAAGAATGGTAAACAGATATTGGTTACCTGACTTGGCCATCGGTAAGGGTCCCACACAGTCGATGATTAGGTCCGCAAATGGCTCTCCGTCAGCGGGTATAGGACGAAGTGGTGCGGGTTTAATGTAGTGTCCGGGCTCACCCACTTGCTGATACTCAAAACAAGATCAGATGTAACTCCTCACCTCTCGTCATATACCTGCCCAATAAAAATGTTGGAATATCCTATAAAGGGTTTTAGTGACACCAAAATGTCATCCTAAGGACGAATTGCGAGGTATTTTCAGGACCTGAGTACTGAGTATCTTGGTTTTAACCCTTCCCCCACCTCCCAATCAGCAGCCGGACTAAATAGCAAGATATTTTTAAGGATATATTTAACCGGGTGACTAGAGTTGGATTCACCTGTGGCAGCTTTAAGAGTGGATGCTAACCATACCACGGCCACTGGGCCAGCTAGCTTCAATAAGATTCATCCAACTTCCATTTGTGGACACAGTGGTGCCTATGCTAACCTTCCTATGGTGTAGAAATATACCTAGTTGGATGAATATTATTGAATCTAGCTGGCCCAGTGGCTTACGCGACGGTCTGGAGTTTTGAGACTCTCTGACCGCGGGTTCTAACCCCACCCGTGGTAAGGTTTGTTTGCAATCGTGTCATTACGATTTCATGGGTCAAGTGGATGCTAGAAAAGAATCCCGTTTCTGTTCTTCTCGAAAGGACAGTCCCTCGGGCGTGGAGACAGAAACGTCTGGTAATCCTATACCCCAGAAAAGGAAGGCTTGATCAGGGACTTTTCCTCGTAAAATAAATTGTCTAGCCCTAGATCGGAGTCCTCCAAGGTAAGATCCGCATTCTTCTTTTAGACATTCCTTTGGACATTGCACGAGTTATGACCATCATCGAAGAAGAAACTTCAGTGGCCACTATGGGCTCGGGACAGCATCTAGAATTTAGAACATTGTTGCCAAGCAACAATAAAGCATCTTTCATGGTGGAATCCCCAGACTCACCTCTAGTTAAATACCCAGTGTAATACTGGGTTTTAACAAATATTCTATGCAGAGGGACAGAAAATACAGCTCCCTCATAGATTTATAATAACAGTGAGGAGTGTATAAAGGTCTCCTCAGAAATTGGAAGTACTTTCCCTTGTACCTTGTAAGAGACAGCAATAATCCCCGGTATCCATGAAGGTGGATACCTCCGTTTAATATTCCTGCTGTATAAGGGAGATTTTAATTATATTGTAAAAGCGTGCCATACAGGCATCTATTTCCAGCTGATTTGTTTCGGCAGGAAGCAGTTATTTTCTATGGTAATGGTCTAGTCAACTTACCAATAGCAGCAGGTTTACTAGCTTGTGGCAACTGGCCTTTATATGACCAGGCTTACGGCAGTGGTAACAGGTGACTGGTTAGGGATGATCCACGATGATGTGTGTCCATACGAGGCTGTTGGGAAGAAAAGAGAACCGCTCAGACAAGGAGCGGTTGGCCTCTAATGTGTCAGCAAGTCCAGCCTCCTCCATAACAGTTGCCACATAATGGTCTTCTATAAACATCAGAACCTCTGGTCCACTGACTCAAGAAGATTGTCAAGAAGAACCATTTGCACTAACCCACTGAAATTCACGATACCAATGGACTTGTACCTCTTAGTGAACGTTTTAGATTGTCTATGACCAAAGTCCACATGGGACTGACCCAAATGACGCTTCCTCAATTTAAATTCCAGCCTTTATCTATGCGGGAATGCACTGATATACACCGAGTAGAGCTGCTTTCACAACGTCGTAATTAGCGAAATCTTCATCACTCAGGCCAGGTGTAAATACCTGGGCTTTGCCGTATAAGACTGTATGAACCAGTGCTGCCCAGTGCTCGACGGGCCATCGCAAAGCTCCAGCCTGATTTTCGAAAGACTCGAAAAATTGCGACACAGGTTTCTGCACACTATAATTGTCTCCTCTCCTCTGTATTAAATTCCTCCTTAACAAAGGCACATTGCTCCTTGGTGTGCTCAAGTCTGAGTTTAGTTAACTCAAGCGCTGACGAAGCTGACTGCTCCTGAGACACCCCAGATTCACCACCTGTTATTTTATGTAGATATTGACCCGGAGTTTGTCCTAACAAAGGAATCAAAAAGGGGGTCGGCGAATAATAGCTCCCGTGGCTGATGAAATCTCAGGCTGGAACGCCATATTACTCGAGTCAAACCTTAATTTATTGCGTATACGCTCACGAAGCTGTGCAGCAGTAAGAGTTCATTGATTCTCTATATCAATATAACGATCAATACGCCAGCAGCATTGTAGAGATAGTCCGGGCAAGTTTTGCAGGATATATTCAATCACCATCGCCTAATATGCGTCTATAGCGTAACCCACCAGCACTATATCAAACGTTAATTTGCAATATGCTCAATATAACACGAAGCAATAATACAGAACGGCTTCGCAGGCTTACAACGCAATACTGTAGGCAGGGTCATAGTGACAAAGACTCCCGAGAAGACGCCTGCTTAACCCGCTACAACCCTTCTTCAAGGTTGCAGGTAGCACGTCAGTTGGCTAAGGCTAACTTGAAGACAGCTCAGAATACGATGAAACAGGTATGACAGAAATTCAAAGTTTCGCTCCTTCCATCCAGGAGATAAGGTGTTGGTACAGGAGCCTATACCTGGCCACACCTTGAAAGCTAGATTTACGGGACCCATGCAAATTGTAAGTAAATTATCTGATGTAAATTATGTGGTATCTTCCCTTGACAAGATCTCAAAAAGTAAAACCTACCTCATTAATCAAATTAAAGCAATTAATACACCAGATAAAGTCCCAGTAATGACTCTGTCCTCTGCCTCTGGCAGAGGACAGTGCCAGTAGCCAGTAGCAGCAGCAGTACCAGTAGCAGCAGCAGTGCCAGTAGCAGCAGCAGTACCAGTAGCAGCAGCAGTGCCAGTAGCAGCAGCAGTGCCAGTAGCAGCAGCAGTGCCAGTAGCAGCAGCAGTGCCAGTAGCAGCAGCAGTGCCAGTAGCAGCAGCAATGCCAATAGCAGCAGCAGTGCCAGTAGCAGCAGCAGTGCCAGTAGCAGCAGCAGTACCAGTAGCAGCAGCAGTGCCAGTAGCAGCAGCAGTGCCAGTAGCAGCAGCAGTGCTAGTAGCAGCAGCAGTGCCAGTAGCAGCAGCAGTGCCAGTAGCAGCAGCAATGCCAATAGCAGCAGCAGTGCCAGTAGCAGCAGCAGTGCCAGTAGCAGCAGCAGTACCAGTAGCAGCAGCAGTGCCAGTAGCAGCAGCCGTGTCAGTAGCAGCAGCAGTGCCAGTAGCAGCAGCAGTATCAGTAGCAGCAGCAGTTATAGTAGCAGCAGCAGTACCAGTAGCAACATCAGTGCCAGTAGCAGCAGCAGTACCAGTAGCAGCAGCAGTGCTAGTAGCAGCAGCAGTACCAGTAGCAGCAGCAGTGCCAGTAGCAGCAGCAGTACCAGTAGCAGCAGCAGTGCCAATAGCAGCAGCAGTACCAGTAGCAGCAGCAGTGCCAGTAGCAGCAGCAGTACCAGTAGCAGCAGCAGTGCCAGTAGCAGCAGCAGTGCCAGTAGCAGCAGCAGTACCAGTAGCAGCAGCAGTGCCAGTAGCAGCAGCAGTACCAGTAGCAGCAGCAGTGCCAGTAGCAGCAGCAGCAGTAGCAGCAGCAGCAGTAGCAGCAACAGTAGCAGCAGCAGCAGCAGAAACAGCAGCAGCAGCAGCTGTAGCAGCAGCAGCAGGAACAGCAGTAACAGCAGCAACAGTAGCAGCAGCAGTAGCAGCAGCAGCAACTGCAGCAGCAGCAGCAGTATTACAACCTCAGGTTCTCAAGACCTGTTAACCTGGTCGTAAATGGGAGCTTGGAACGAAGTAAACACAATTGAAAAAACTTTGTATTGTATTTTCCTTCACCAAGTATATATAGATTTATCCAAAGTATTTTCTTTTTATTAACCCATAGGCCGTTTCCCACCAAGGCAGGGTGGCCCGATAAAGAAAAACTTTCATCACCATTTACTCCATCACTGTCTTGCCAGAGGCGTGCTTACAGTACAGCTACAAAACTGCAACATTAACACCCCTTCTTCAGAGTGCCGGCACTGTACTTCCCATCTCCAGGAATCAAGTCAGGCCTGCCGGTTTCCCGGAAACCCTTCATAAATGTTACCTTGCCTACACTCCAACAGCAGGTCAAGTATTAAAAACCATTTGTCTCCATTCGCTCCTTTCTAACACGCTCACGCACACTTGCTGGAAGTCCAAGCCCCTCGCACACAAAACCTCCTTTACCTCCTCCCTCCAACCTTTTCTAGGTCGACCCCTACCCCGCCTTCCCTCCACTACAGATTTATACACTCTCGAAGTCATTCTATTTTGTTCCATCCTCTCTATATGTCCAAACCACCTCAACAACCCCTCGTCAGCTCTCTGAATAATAGTTTTGGTAATCCCACACCTCCTCCTAATCTCCAAACTACGGATTCTCTGCATTATATTCACACCACACATTGCCCTCAGACATGACATCTCCACTGCCTCCAGCCTTCTCCTTGTTGCAATACTCACAACCCATGTCTCACACCCATACAAGAGTGTTGGTATAACTATACTCTCATACATTCCTCTCTTTGCTTTCATGGATAAAGTTCTCTGTCTCCACAAGCTCCTCAGTGCACCACTCACCTTTTTCCCCTCGTTAATTCTATGATTCATCTCATCCTTCATAGACCCATCTGCTGACACATTTACTCCCAAATATCTGAACACATTCACCTTCTCCATACTCTCTCCCTCCAATCTGATATCCAATCTTCCGTTATCTATTTTTTTGTTATCCTCATCACCTTACTCTTTAATATATTCACTTTTAATTTCCCTACCAAACTCATCCACCAACCTCTGCAACTTCTCTTCAGAATCCCCCAAAAGCATAGTGTCATCAGCAGAGAGCAACTGTGACAACTCCCACTTTGTGTTAGATTCTTTATCTTTTAACCCCACACCTCTTGCCAACACCCGAGCATTCACTTCTCTTACAACTCCATCGATAAATATATTGAACAACCATGGTGACATCACACATCCCTGTCTAAGGCCTACTTTTACTGGGAAATAATCTCCCTCTCGCCTACATACTCTAACCTGAGCCTCACTATCCTCGTAAAAACTTTTCACCGTTTTCAATAACCTACCTCCTATTCCATACATTTGCAACATCTGCCACATTGCCCCCCTATCCACCTCTATCATATGCCTTTTCCAAATCCATAAATTCCACAGACATCTCTATACCCTTATCTGAATATTGTTCACCTATATGGGGAACAATATGGTCTACACACCCCTACTCTTCCTAAAGCCTCCTTGTTCATCTGCTATCCTGCTCTCTGTCTTACTCCTAATTCTTTCAATAATAACTCTACCATACACTTTACCAGGTATACTCAACAGACTTATTCCCCTATAATTTTACACTCTCTTTTGTCCCCTTTGCCTTTATACAAAGGAACTATGCATGCTCTCTGCCAATCCCTAGGTACCTTAACCTCTTCCATACATTTATTAAATAAAAACACTAACCACTCAAAAACTATATCCCCACCTGCCATTAACATTTCTATCTTTATCCCATCAATCCCAGCTGCTTTACCCCCTTTCATTCTACCCACTGCCTCACGAACTTTCCCCACACTCACAACTGGTTCTTCCTCACTCTTATAAGATGTTATTCCTCCTTGCCCTATACACGAAAACACAGCTTCCCTATCTTCATCAACATTTAACAATTCCTCAAAATATTCCCTCCATCTTCCCGATACCTCTAACTCTCCATTTAATAACTCTCCTCTCCTATTTTTAACTGACAAATCCATTCTTTCCCTAGGCTTCCTCAACTTATTAATCTCACTCAAAAACTTTTTTATTTTCAACACAATTTGTTGATAATATCTCACCCACTCTCTCATTTGCTTTCTTTTTACATTGCTTTACCACTTTCGTAACCTCTCTTTTTCTCTCTATATACTCCTACCTCCTTACATCACTTCTACTTTGTATAACCTCTCATATGCTAACTTTTTCTCTCTTACTACTCTCTTTACATCATCATTCCTCCAATCGCTCTTCTTCCCTCCCGCACCCACTTTCCTATAACCACAAACTTCTGCTGAACACTCTAACACTATATTTTTAAACTTACCCCATACATCTTCTACCTATACTCTCACTAGCCCATCTGTCCTCCAACAGTTGTTTATATCTTACCCTAACCGCCTCCTTTAGTTTATAAATCTTCACTTCTCTCTTACTTGCTGTTTCCATTCTCCTTGTATCCCATTTACCTTTTACTCTCACTGTAGCTACAACTAAAAAGTGACCTGATATATCTGTGGTCCCTCTATAAACATGTACACTATATATAGCAGAATAGGTATTAGTACACGCCACGGTAGTCAAGGCAAAACAGCAGCCAAGAGACAAGAGACAACCATGCATCAACCAGCACAGAATGACAATGACAAGGGTAAAAACATGCGTGGTAACCACGTCACCTTCACAACTGCCAGTTCCACATTATGGTTGGCTGAACCTAGGTGTTGATCTGACGATGGGGCCCCGATCGTCAGATCATTAGTGCCTGGTTTCCTGGTTGGGGAGGTAGCCTTTTATGAAGGTGTGACATGCGCCGAATAAAGGTTACGTACTCTTTGCATGCCACAAGCAGCAACAGTAGCAGTAGCATCAGCAGTAGCAGCAGCAACAGCAGCAGTAGCAGCAGCAGTAGCAGCAACATAAGGATCAGCAGCAACAGCAGCAGCGTGTTCTGTTTGGAGTTAACATCTGCCTCCCCTAGAGAGGTAATTGATGCGCTCATACTCAACACTTCATACACGGAGTATTGCTTATCATACACGGAGTATTACCCGTCATACACCTGGAGTCTACCTGGAGAGAATTCCAGGGGTCAACGCCCCCGCGTCCCGGTCCGTGACCAGGCCTCCTGTTGGACCAGAGCCTGATCAACCAGGCTGTTACTGCTGGCCGCACGCAGTCCAACGTACGAACCACAGCCCGGCTGATCAGGTACCGACTTAAGGTGCCTGTCCAGTGCCTGCTTGAAGACAGCCAGGGGCTTGTTGGTAATCCCCCTGATGTATGCTGGGAGGCAGTTGAACAGTCTTGGGCCCCTGACACTTATTGTGTTGTCCCTCAACGTGCTAGTGGCACCCCTGCTCTTCATTGGGGGGATGTTACATCGCCTGCCGAGTCTTTTGCTTTCGTAGGGAGTGATTTTTGTGTGCAAGTTTGGTACTAAGCCCTCGAGAATTTTCCATGTGTATATAATAATGTATCTCTCCCGCCTGCGTTTTAGAGAGTACAGGTTTAGGAACTTCAAGCGTTCCCAGTAGTTGAGGTGGTTTATCGCACTTATGCGTGCCGTGAAGGTTCTCTGCACATTTTCAAGGTCAGCAATTTCACCCGCCTTGAAAGGTGCAGTTAGTGTGCAGCAATATTCCAGCCTAGATAGAACAAGCGATCTGTAAAGTGTCAACATGGGCTTGGCATCCCTGGTTTTGAAGGTTCTCATTATCCATCCTGTCATTTTTCGAGCAAATGCAATTGCTACTTTGTTATGGTCCTTGAAGGTGAGATCCTCTGACATGATCACTCCTGAGTATTTCCCTTCATACACGGAGTAAAACTTTCTATACACATGGTAATACTCTTCGTATAACTGGGTAATACTCTTTACACATGGACCTAATATTCTTTATACGTGAGGGTAATACGTGAGGGTAATACGTGAGGGTAATACGTGAGGGTAATACGTGAGGGTAATAGGTGAGCGTAACAGGTGACGGTAATACGTGAGGGTAATGCGTGAGGGTAATATGTGAGTTTAATATGTGAGGGTAATATGTAAGGGTAATATGTGAGTGTGATACATGAGGGTAATACGTGAGGGTAATACGTGAGTGTGATACATGAGGGTAATGCGTGAGGGTAATATGTGAGTTTAATATGTGAGGGTAATATGTGAGGGTAATAGATGAGGGTAATACGTGAGGGTAATAGGTGAGGGTAATACATGAGGGTAATACGTGAGGGTAATATGTGAGGGTAATACGTGAGTGTGATACATGAGGGTAATACGTGAGGGTAATACGTGAGGGTAATAGGTGAGGGTAATACGTGAGTGTGATACATGAGGGTAATACGTGAGGGTAATACATGAGAGTAATACATGAGGGTAATACGTGAGGGTAATACGTGAGGGTAATACGTGAGTGTGATACATGAGGGTAATACGTGAGGGTAATACATGAGGGTAATACATGAGGGTAATACGTGAGGGTAATATGTGAGGGTAATACGTGAGGGTAATACTCGTATCAAGTTTACTCTATGAAGATCTTTATCGAGTCTTGTTTACAGAAATCAAAATAGAAATTTTACCCCCCTCGTATATGTATTTACTATTGCGTATTAATGTAAATATAACCTCGTACGACTGAAACCAGAAACGAACACGTAAAAAATCGCAGATGCAAACACAAACACTCCACCAAACACACTAAAAAAAACTCACGAACCTTTATGGATCATGACAAAACTTAACTCACGAAATCACACGAACCTATATGACAACATACCTTAACAAGGAATCGTTCAAGACACTGTATACCGTATACGTCAGGCCCATACTAGAGTATGCAGCACCAGTCTGGAACCCACACCTGGTCAAGCACGTCAAGAAACTAGAGAAAGTGCAAAGGTTTGCGACAAGGTTAGTTCCACAACTCAGGGGTCTGTCTTATGAAGAAAGGTTGAGGGAAATAGGACTAACAACACTGGAGGAAAGAAGGGTCAGAGGAGACATGATAATGACATACAAAATACTGCGGGAATTGACAAGGTAGATAGTGACAGGATGTTTCAGAGAGGGAACACAAAAACAAGGGGACACAACTGGAAGCTGAAGACTCAGATGAGTCAAAGGGATGTCAGGAAGCATTTCTTCAGCCACAGAGTAGTCAGGAAGTGGAATAGTCTAGAGAAAGATATAGTGGAGGCAGGAACCATACATAGTTTTAGGACAAGGTATGATAAAGCTCATGGAGCAGGGAGAGCAGAGACCCAGTAGCTGACAGCGAAGAGGCGGGGCCAGGAGCTGAGTCTCGACCCCTGCAACCACAATTAGGTGAGTACAATTAGGTGAGTACACGTCCTAAATCACAAACAACTGACAAGACATTAAAAAACACAACCACATGAACGAATAAACACAACCGAACACACAAACGTTGAAAAACACGAACAGACGCTGGCAAATAGAAGAAAGTCACAACTTGCTGTGTTCAAAAACTTTGTGAACACTGTGCGTGGTTTTATTTCCAGGAATTCAATCTCCTTCGCCCCTTTGCGACCAGAGAGTTACAGGAAGTCTGGAAATAAATACCATATAAAAAGAAATGAAAGCTGTGGATTCTCACAGTTCAAGAGAAAAAATTTTGCCACTCGTAAATGGATAAGAGAGTTTTGTTTGTCCTAAAAGATTTGTGTGTGTGTGTGTGTGTGAGAAAGAGAGAGAGAGAGAGACTGAAGAGGAAAATTTCATAAGTGTTCAGTGCAGGAGAGGGACTTGCGACCCTCTAGTTACAAGACTTTACTTTACAGAACAAGCTTTGGGACGCTTCACATAGAGCTTTATCAAGAAGGTTTTGGACGCTTCACATAGAGCTTTATCAAGAAGCTTTGGGACGCTTCAATAGAGTTTTATCAAGAAGCTTTGGGACGCTTCACATAGATCTTCATCAAGAAGCTTTGGGACGCTTCACATAGAGCTTTATCAAGAAGCTTTGGGACGCTTCACATAGAGCTTTATCAAGAAGCTTTGGGACGCTTCACATAGAGCTTTATCAAGAAGTTTTGGGACGCTTCACATAGAGCTTTATCAAGAAGTTTTGGGACGCTTCACATAGAGCTTTATCAAAAAGTTTTGGGACGCTTCACATAGAGCTTTATCAAGCATAGTGAGCGTTGTTCCAACAAAAGTTTGTTGTACACTATATACATATCTGTTTTTCACGATTACAGCTGAGTGATGCAACCCCTAATGTGTTGTTTACCAGTGTTCTACATGTCACTAGTGATGGAGCCTCCCATGTGTTGTTTACCAGTGTTCTCCATGTCACTAGTGATGGAGCCTCCCATGTGTGTTGTTTACTAGTGTTCGTTCTCCATGTCACTAGTGATGGAGACTCCCATGTGTTGTTTACCAGTGTTCTCCACGTCACTAGTGATGGAGCCTCCCATGTGTTGTTTACCAGTGTTCTCCATGTCACTAGTGATGGAGCCTCCCATGTGTTGTTTACCAGTGTTCTCCATGTCACTAGTGATGGAGCCTCCCATGTGTTGTTTACCAGTGTTCTCCATGTCACTAGTGATGGAGCCTCCCATGTGTTGTTTACCAGTGTTCTCCATGTCACTAGTGATGGAGCCTCCCATGTGTTGCTTACCAGTGTTCTCCACGTCCCTAGTGATGGAGCCTCCCATGTGTTGTTTACCAGTGTTCTCCATGTCACTAGTGATGCAGCCTCCCATGTGTTGTTTACCAGTGTTCTCCACGTCACTAGTGATGGAGCCTCCCATGTGTTGTTTACCAGTGTTCTCCACGTCCCTAGTGATGGAGCCTCCCATGTGTTGTTTACCAGTGTTCTCCATGTCACTAGTGATGCAGCCTCCCATGTGTTGTTTACCAGTGTTCTCCATGTCACTAGTGATGGAGCCTCCCATGTGTTGTTTACCAGTGTTCTCCACGTCCCTAGTGATGGAGCCTCCCATGTGTTGTTTACCAGTGTTCTCCATGTCACTAGTGATGGAGCCTCCCATGTGTTGTTTACCAGTGTTCTCCATGTCACTAGTGATAGCGCCTCCCATGTATTGTTTACCAGTGTTCTCCACGTCCCTAGTGATGGAGCCTCCCATGTGTTGTTTACGAGTGTTCTCCATGTCACTAGTGATGGAGCCTCCCATGTGTTGTTTACTAGTGTTCTCCACGTCACTAGTGATGGAGCCTCCCATGTGTTGTTTACCAGTGTTCTCCACGTCACTAGTGATGCAGCCTCCCATGTGTTGTTTACCAGTGTTCTCCACGTCACTAGTGATGGAGCCTCCCATGTGTTGTTTACCAGTGTTCTCCATGTCACTCGTGATGGAGCCTCCCATGTGTTGTTTACCAGTGTTCTCCACGTCACTAGTGATGGAGCCTCCCATGTGTTGTTTACCAGTGTTCTCCACGTCACTAGTGATAGAGCTCCCATGTGTTGTTTACTAGTGTTCTCCACGTCACTAGTGATGGAGCCTCCCATGTGTTGTTTACTAGTGTTCTCCACGTCACTAGTGATGGAGCCTCCCATGTGTTGTTTACTAGTGTTCTCCACGTCACTAGTGATGGAGCCTCCCATGTGTTGTTTACCAGTGTTCTCCACGTCACTAGTGATGGAGCCTCCCATGTGTTGTTTACTAGTGTTCTCCACGTCACTAGTGATGGAGCCTCCCATTTGTTGTTTACTAGTGTTCTCCACGTCACTAGTGATGGAGCCTCCCATGTGTTGTTTACTAGTGTTCTCCACGTCACTAGTGATGGAGCCTCCCATGTGTTGTTTACTAGTGTTCTCCACGTCACTAGTGATGGAGCCTCCCATGTGTTGTTTACCAGTGTTCTCCACGTCACTAGTGATGGAGCCTCCCATGTGTTGTTTACTAGTGTTCTCCACGTCACTAGTGATGGAGCCTCCCATGTGTTGTTTACTAGTGTTCTCCACGTCACTAGTGATGGAGCCTCCCATGTGTTGTTTACTCAGTGTTCTCCACGTCACTAGTGATGGAGCCTCCATGTGTTGTTTACTAGTGTTCTCCACGTCACTAGTGATGGAGCCTCCCATGTGTTGTTTACTAGTGTTCTCCACGTCACTAGTGATGGAGCCTCCCATGTGTTGTTTACCAGTGTTCTCCACGTCACTAGTGATGGAGCCTCCCATGTGTTGTTTACTAGTGTTCTCCACGTCACTAGTGATGGAGCCTCCCATGTGTTGTTTACAGTGTTCTCCACGTCACTAGTGATGGAGCCTCCCATGTGTTGTTTACCAGTGTTCTCCACGTCACTAGTGATGGAGCCTCCCATGTGTTGTTTACCAGTGTTCTCCACGTCACTAGTGATGGAGCCTCCCATGTGTTGTTTACTAGTGTTCTCCACGTCACTAGTGATGGAGCCTCCCATGTGTTGTTTACCAGTGTTCTCCACGTCACTAGTGATGGAGCCTCCCATGTGTTGTTTACCAGTGTTCTCCACGTCACTAGTGATGGAGCCTCCCATGTGTTGTTTACAGTGTTCTCCACGTCACTAGTGATGGAGCCTCCCATGTGTTGTTTACCAGTGTTCTCCACGTCACTAGTGATGGAGCCTCCCATGTGTTGTTTACCAGTGTTCTCCACGTCACTAGTGATGGAGCCTCCCATGTGTTGTTTACTAGTGTTCTCCACGTCACTAGTGATGGAGCCTCCCATGTGTTGTTTACTAGTGTTCTCCACGTCACTAGTGATGGAGCCTCCCATGTGTTGTTTACAGTGTTCTCCACGTCACTAGTGATGAGCCTCCCATGTGTTGTTTACAGTGTTCTCCACGTCACTCGTGATGGAGCCTCCCATGTGTTGTTTACCAGTGTTCTCCACGTCACTAGTGATGGAGCCTCCCATGTGTTGTTTACTAGTGTTCTCCACGTCACTAGTGATGGAGCCTCCCATGTGTTGTTTACCAGTGTTCTCCACGTCACTAGTGATGGAGCCTCCCATGTGTTGTTTACTAGTGTTCTCCACGTCACTAGTGATGGAGCCTCCCATGTGTTGTTTACTAGTGTTCTCCACGTCACTAGTGATGGAGCCTCCCATGTGTTGTTTACCAGTGTTCTCCACGTCACTAGTGATGGAGCCTCCCATGTGTTGTTTACCAGTGTTCTCCACGTCCCTAGTGATGGAGCCTCCCATGTGTTGTTTACGAGTGTTCTCCACGTCACTAGTGATGGAGCCTCCATGTGTTGTTTACCAGTGTTCTCCACGTCACTAGTGATGGAGCCTCCCATGTGTTGTTTACAGTGTTCTCCACGTCACTAGTGATGGAGCCTCCCATGTGTTGTTTACCAGTGTTCTCCACGTCACTAGTGATGGAGCCTCCCATGTGTTGTTTACTAGTGTTCTCCACGTCACTAGTGATGGAGCCTCCCATGTGTTGTTTACCAGTGTTCTCCACGTCACTAGTGATGGAGCCTCCCATGTGTTGTTTACTAGTGTTCTCACGTCACTAGTGATGGAGCCTCCATGTGTTGTTTACCAGTGTTCTCCACGTCACTAGTGATGGAGCCTCCCATGTGTTGTTTACAGTGTTCTCCACGTCACTAGTGATGGAGCCTCCCATGTGTTGTTTACTAGTGTTCTACGTCACTAGTGATGGAGCCTCCCATGTGTTGTTTACAGTGTTCTCCACGTCACTAGTGATGGAGCCTCCCATGTGTTG
This sequence comes from Cherax destructor, assembly GCA_009830355.1. Taxonomy (NCBI): domain Eukaryota; kingdom Metazoa; phylum Arthropoda; class Malacostraca; order Decapoda; family Parastacidae; genus Cherax; species Cherax destructor. The sequence continues at coordinate 44,316 of WNWK01004062.1, forward strand.
TTTACTAGTGTTCTCCACGTCACTAGTGATGGAGCCTCCCATGTGTTGTTTACCAGTGTTCTCACGTCACTAGTGATGCAGCCTCCCATGTGTTGTATACCAGTGTTCTCACGTCACTAGTGATGGAGCCTCCCATGTGTTGTTTACCAGTGTTCTCCACGTCACTAGTGATGGAGCCTCCCATGTGTTGTTTACCAGTGTTCTCCACGTCACTAGTGATGGACCTCCCATGTGTTGTTTACCAGTGTTCTCCACGTCACTAGTGATGGAGCCTCCCATGTGTTGTTTACTAGTGTTCTCCACGTCACTAGTGATGGAGCCTCCATGTGTTGTTTACTAGTGTTCTCCACGTCACTAGTGATGGAGCTCCCATGTGTTGTTTACCAGTGTTCTCCACGTCACTAGTGATGGAGCCTCCCATGTGTTGTTACCAGTGTTCTCCACGTCACTAGTGATGGAGCCTCCATGTGTTGTTTACAGTGTTCTCCACGTCACTAGTGATGGAGCCTCCATGTGTTGTTTACAGTGTTCTCCACGTCACTAGTGATGGAGCCTCCCATGTGTTGTTTACTAGTGTTCTCCACGTCACTAGTGATGGAGCCTCCATGTGTTGTTTACTAGTGTTCTCCACGTCACTAGTGATGGAGCCTCCCATGTGTTGTTTACCAGTGTTCTCCACGTCACTAGTGATGGAGCCTCCCATGTGTTGTATACAGTGTTCTCCAGTCACTAGTGATGGAGCTCCCATGTGTTGTTTACCAGTGTTCTCCAGTCACTAGTGATGGAGCCTCCATGTGTTGTTTACCAGTGTTCTCCACGTCACTAGTGATGGAGCCTCCATGTGTTGTATACCAGTGTTCTCCACGTCACTAGTGATGGAGCCTCCATGTGTTGTTTACCAGTGTTCTCCACGTCACTAGTGATGGAGCCTCCATGTGTTGTTTACCAGTGTTCTCACGTCACTAGTGATGGAGCCTACCATGTGTTGTTTACCAGTGTTCTCCACGTCACTAGTGATGGAGCTCCATGTGTTGTTTACCAGTGTTCTCCACGTCACTAGTGATGGAGCCTCCCATGTGTTGTTTACCAGTGTTCTCCAGTCACTAGTGATGGAGCCTCCCATGTGTTGTTTACAGTGTTCTCCACGTCACTAGTGATGGAGCCTCCATGTGTTGTTTACCAGTGTTCTCACGTCACTAGTGATGGAGCCTCCATGTGTTGTTTACAGTGTTCTCCACGTCACTAGTGATGGAGCCTCCCATGTGTTGTTTACAGTGTTCTCCACGTCACTAGTGATGGAGCCTCCCATGTGTTGTTTACCAGTGTTCTCCACGTCACTAGTGATGGAGCCTTCCATGTGTTGTATACCAGTGTACTTCATGTCACTAGTGATGGAGCTTCCCATGTGTTGTTTACCAGTGTTCTCCACGTCACTAGTGATGGAGCCTCCCATGTGTTGTTTACCAGTGTTCTCCACGTCACTAGTGATGGAGCCTACCATGTGTTGTTTACTAGTGTTCTCCACGTCACTAGTGATGGAGCCTACCATGTGTTGTTTACCAGTGTTCTCCACGTCACTAGTGATGGAGCCTCCATGTGTTGTTTACCAGTGTCTCCAGTCACTAGTGATGGACTCTCCATGTTTGTTTACCAGTGTTCTCCACGCACTAGTGATGGAGCCTCCCATGTGTTTTACCAGTGTTCTCCACGTCACTAGTGATGGAGCCTCCCATGTGTTGTTTACCAGTGTTCTCCACGTCACTAGTGATGGAGCCTCCCATGTGTTGTTTACCAGTGTTCTCCACGTCACTAGTGATGGAGCCTCCCATGTGTTGTTTACCAGTGTTCTCCACGTCACTAGTGATGGAGCCTCCATGTGTTGTTTACTAGTGTTCTCACAGTCACTAGTGATGGAGCCTCCCATGTGTTGTTTACAGTGTTCTCCACGTCACTAGTATGGAGCCTCCATGTGTTGTTTACCAGTGTTCTCCACGTCACTAGTGATGTAGCCTACCATGTGTTGTTTACCAGTGTTCTCCACGTCACTAGTGATGGAGCCTCCCTTGTGTTGTTTACCAGTGTTCTCCACGTCACTAGTGATGGAGCCTCCCATGTGTTGTTTACCAGTGTTCTCCACGTCACTAGTGATGGAGCCTTAAATGTGTTGTTTACCAGTGTTCTCCACGTCACTAGTGATGGAGCCTCTTATGTGTTATTTACCAGTGTTCTCCACAGCACTAGTGATGGAGCCTCCCATGTGTTATTTACCAGTGTTCTCCACGAGACTAGTGATGGAGCCTCCCATGTGTTGTTTACCAGTGTTCTCCACAGCACTAGTGATGGAGCCTCCCATGTGTTGTTTACCAGTGTTCTCCACGTCACTAGTGATGGAGCCTCTCATGTGTTGTTTTCCAGTGTTCTCCACGAGACTAGTAATGGAGCCTCGCATGTGTTGTTTACTAGTGTTCTCAACGAGACTAGTGATGGAGCCTCCCATGTGTTGTTTACAAGTGTTCTATATAAGAAAAACTTCCGCTATAAATACTTTTTTTTACGACATGAACTTTGGTCATTATGTAAATACTGCCAAGACTATTTAAACTTTGATATCGCTTTGTATTGTAATTTCTATTTCTTACTAGTGATCTCCGAGCTGCACTTGAAACATGGAGTTAAAAAAAAGAGTAAAAAGTATTGAAAAGAAGAAAGAATGATAGAGAAATGATAAGCAAAAACATAAAGATAAAGAAAAGCAAAGGAAGTGTGTTCGAGAATATACACCTGTTTGGGCTCCGCTGAATTTTCACATTCCATTCTCTTCATTGAATGCTCCTCTGCTAGCAATTGCATTTGCAACGCGAAAGTCTAAGAACAATATCATTTATTTCCTCGTGGTTTCTATATATCGTTGATCGCTTGTTTGCGATTACTTATATATATATATATATATATATATATATATATATATATATATATATATATATATATATATATATATATATATATATATATATATATATTTTTTTTTTTTTTTTTTTTTTATTAACACATCGGCCGATTCCCACCAAGGCAGGGTGGCCCGAAAAAGAAAAACTTTCATCATCATTCACTCCATCACTGTCTTGCCAGAAGGGTGCTTTACAATACAGTTATAAAACTGCAACATTAACACCCCTCCTTCAGAGTGCCGGCACTGTACTTCCCATCTCCAGAACTCAAGTCCGGCCTGCCGGTTTCCCTGAATCCCTTCATAAATGTTACTTTGCTCACACTCCAACAGCACGTCAAGTATTAAAAACCATATGCCTCCATTCACTCCTATCAAATACGCTCACACATGCTTGCTGGAAGTCCAAGCCCTCGCACACAAAACTTCCTTTACCCCTCCCTCCAACCTTTCCTAGGCCGACCCCTACCCCGCCTTCCCTCCACTACAGATTTATACACCCCGAAGTCACTCTGTCTCGTTCCATTCTCTCTACATGTCCAAACCACCTCAACAACCCCTCCTCAGCTCTCTGGACAATCGTTTTGGTAATCCCGCACCTCCTCCTAATTTCCAAACTCCGAATTCTCTGCATTATATTCACACCACACATTGACCTCAGACATGACATCTCCACTGCCTCCAGCCTTCTCCTCGTTGCAACATTCATCACCCATGCTTCACACCCATATAAGAGCGTTGGTATAACTATACTCTCATACATTCCCTCTTTACTTCCATGGACAAGGTTCTTTGTCTCCACAGACTCCGAAGTGCTCCACTCACCCTTTTCCCCTCATCAATTCTATGATTCACCTCATCCTTCATAGATCCATCCGCCGACTTGTCCACTCCCAAATATCTGAATACATTCACCTCCTCCATACTCTCTCCTCCAATCTGATATCCAATCTTTCGTCACCTATTCTTTTTGTTATCCTCATCACCTTACTCTTTCCTATATTCACTTTCAATTTTCTTCTTTTACACACCCTACCAAATTCATCCACCAACCTCTGCAGCTTCTCTTCAGAATCTCCCAAAGCACAGTGTCATCAGCAAAAAGCAACTGTGACAACTCCCACTTTGTATTTGCTTCTTTATCTTTTAGCCCAACACCTCTTGCCAAGACCCTCGCATTCACTTCTCTTACAACCCCATCTATAAATATATTGAACAACCACGGTAACATCACACATCCTTGTCTAAGGCCCACTTTTACTGGGAAATAGTCCCCTTCCCTCCTACACACTCTAACCTGAGCCTCACTATCCTCATAAAAACTCTTCACTGCTTTCAGTAACCTTCCTCCTATTCCATACACCTGCAACATCTGCCACATTGCCTCCCTATCTACCCTATCATACGCCTTTTCCAAATCCATAAATGCCACAAAAACATCTTTACCCTTATCCAAATACTGTTCACCTATATGTTTCACTGTAAACACTTGGTCTACACACCCCTACCTTTCCTAAAGCCCCTTGTTCATCTGCTATCCTGCTTTCTGTTTTACTCTTAATTCTTTCAATAATAACTCTACCATACACTTTACCAGGTACACTCAACAGACTTATTCCCCTATAATTTTTGCACTCTCTTTTGTCCCCTTTGCCTTTATACAAAGGAACAATACACGCTCTCTGCCAATCCCTAGGTACCTTACCCTCTTCCATACATTTATTAAATAATAGCACCAACCACTCCAAAATTATATCCCCACCTGCTTTTAACATTTCTATCTTTATCCCATCAATCCCAGCTGCCTTACCCCTTTCATTCTACCCACTGCCTCACGAACTTCCCTACACCCACAACTGGCTCTTCCACACTCCTACAAGATGTTATTCCTCCTTGCCCTACACACGAAATCACAGCTTCCTGTCTTCATCAACATTTAACAAATCCTCAAAATATTCTCTCCATCTTCCCGATACCTCTAACTCTCCATTTAATAACTCTCCTCTCCTATTTTTAACTGTCAAATCCATTTGTTCTCTAGGCTTCCTCAACTTATTAATCTCATTCCAAAACTTTTTCTTATTTTCAACAAAATTTGCTGATAACATCTCACCCACTCTCTCATCTGCTCTCTTTTTACATTGCTTCACCACTCTTTTAACCTCTCTTTTCTCTCCATATACTCTTCCCTCCTTGCATCACTTCTACTTTGTAAAAACCTCTCATATGCTAACTTTTTCTCCCTTACTACCTCTTTACATCATCATTCCACCAATCGCTCCTCTTCCCTCCCGCACCCACTCGCCTGTAACCACAAACTTCTGCTGAACACTCTAACACTACATTTTTAAATCTACCCCATACATTTTCGACCCCATTGCCTACACTCTCACTAGCCCATCTATCCTCCAATAGTTGTTTATATCTTACCCTAACTGCCTCCTCTTTTAGTTTATAAACCTTCACCTCTCTTTTACTTACTGATTCTATTTTCCTTGTATCCCATCTACCTTTTACTCCCACTGTAGCTATAACTAAAAAGTGATCTGATATATCTGTGGCTCCTCTATAAACATGTACATCCTGAAGTCTACTCAACAGTCTTTTATCTACCAATACATAGTCCAACAAACTACTGTCATTACGCCCTACATCATATCTTGTATACTTATTTATCCTCTTTTTCTTAAAATATGTATTACCTATAACTAAACCCCTTTCTATACAAAGTTCAATCAAAGGGCTCCCATTATCATTTACACCTGGCACCCCAAACTTACCTACTACACCCTCTCTGCATGTTTCTCCCACTTTAGCATTTAGGTCCCCTACCACAATTACTCTCTCATTTGGTTCAAAAGTTCCTATACATTCGCTTAACATCTCCCAAAATCTCTCTCTCTCCTCTACACTCCTCTCTTCTCCAGGTGCATACACGCTTATTATGACCCACTTTTCGCATCCGACCCTTATTTTAATCCACATAATCCTTGAATTTACACATTTATATTCCCTCTTTCCTTCCATAACTGATCCTTCAACATTATTGCAACCCCTTCCTTAGCTCTAACTCTCTCAGATACTCCTGACTTAATCCCATTTATTTCTCCCCACTGAAACTCGCCTACCCCCTTCAGCTTTGTTTCGCTTAGGGCCAGGACATCCAACTTCTTTTCATTCATAACATCGGCAATCATCTCTTTCTTATCATCCGCACTACATCCACGCACATTCAGACAACCCAGTTTTATAAAGTTTTTCTTCTTCTCGTTTTTAGTAGATTTGTGCAGGAGAAGGGGTTACTAGCCCATTGCTCCCGGCATCTTAGTCGCCTCATACGACACGCATGGCTTACGGAGGAAAGATTCTTTTCCACTTCCCCATAGACAATAGAGAAAATAAAAAGAACAAGAGCTATTAAGAAAAAGAAGAAAACCCTAGATGTGTGTATGTATATATATGCATGTGTATGCCAGTGTAGTGTGACCTAAAGTGTAAGTAGAAGTAGCTAGATATACCTGTTATCCAGCGTGTTTATGAGCCAGAAAAAAGACACCAGCAATCCTACCATCATGTAAAACAGTTTCAGGTTTCTGTTTCACAGTCACCTGGCAGGACGGTAGTACCTCCCTGGGTGGTTGCTGTCTACCAACCTACTACCTACATATATATATATATATATATATATATATATATATATATATATATATATATATATATATATATATATATATATGTATATATATACAGAGAGAGAGGGACAGACAGAGACAGAGACAGAGACAGGGGAGTTCAGCAATAAATTTTGGGAGTCTTGTAAGTCACATGGACAAAAGATTCAAAGCAGTAAAAAATATTTTCGTATATTTTCAACTTCCAGACTTATCTGTGTCTAAACCAGCCATCACTGCAAAATAACTCTATAAAAACATGTGCGTTGTTTAAAAAATATTTAACTAAACTATGTTATAACGAAATTCATACAGTAAAAGAAAACAAGTAACGTAACCTGGTGAATACAACGTTAAAAATTCCGTGTAAAATAATAAATTATTGTATAAACAGCAGAATAGACGTGGTATAATTGTTATGGTTAGATCATATTTTAATTAAATAGGGTAGAGGGTCCATACACTTTAATACCAACATTATGTTGAGTAATGAACACACACTGGTAAAGTTATATACGGAAAGGAATTCATTGATTCATTTTCCAATCCTTTTTCCTAATTCACCTTCAATTTTTCCCTAATCTTTCCACCCACCTCCTTACCATAAACTAATGTCTACAAACCTTGGAGAGAGACCTCCAGGAGGTCAGGACCTAGCGAGCCTTTCCTGGATGTTTAACAGTGCATGGTAATGGAACAAGCAAGCTATCAGTATGGTATTGACCTCAGGCCTGATCTAGTGGAAAGGAGGACCACAGCCCACTCCACTTAGCCTCCTCCCTACATCAAGAGTAGGCCTAACACTGCTATGACAATTCAATTAACAACAACAACAGTTATTATTATTATTGTTATTATTATTACTAAAGTTGCTGTTATATTTTGGGAAGATGTAAATCCGTTGTGGTTATTTAGCTCCTATGGGAACGAGAGGCCATCACGTTGAGTCCAAGAAAGTATGTCTGATAGCTTGCATTAAGACCTCCTCACCGGCATCAAGGAAACTCCACTGAGGGGATCAGTCAACTGAAATTCAACAGAGAAGGAGGAAGGTCAGGAGGTGGAACACAACCCCCTCCTTCCTCACAACACTACCCCCGCACAAAACACCGAGAAACACACCTGGAGATCACGCAAACCAGCCAACACATCGAACAATGGCAGTCGCAAGCCTGATTCATAATGCAATTTAATGTGGTGAGAAATCTGACTTATGGGATTGGATTCTCTAGACGAGGCTGGTAAAAGGATTTTCCAGGAAGTGGAGAGACGTTGCTTGGTTGCCCATACGTTTTTCCAATATTTTATCAATTTTTGATGGAGTTATTAAGCATTTCAGAATGGTTGTCTTGATGCTGGTATTGGGCTGGTGAAGGGCTCTTGATTCAAGGAACTAGGGATATCCTTGCCTTCCCCTTAACAAGACTTCATTATCCACATCTTTGCCCTTACCAAGGTGCTGGTTAATCATTATCAATTAAATAAATCCACTTGAATTCAATAATAATAATAATAAAGTTGTCTATAGTAAGAAATTCAAATATGTACTTGAAATTTTATTATCTTAAAATATTATTAATTTTATTATTATTGCTATTATTATTATTATTATTATTATTATTATTATTATTATTATTATTATTATTATTATTATTATTATTATTATTATTATTATTATTATTATTATTATTATTATTATTATTATTATTATTATTATTATTATTATTTTATTATTATTATTATTACTATTATTATTATTATTATTATTATTATTATTATTATTATTATTTTATTATTATTATTGTTACCAGCATGGACCAGCATGGATCAATATGAACCAGCACTGACCAGCATGGACCAGCATGGACCAGTATGGACCAGTGGTTAAGCACACTGGCTACCTGGAGTATACCTGGAGAGGGTTTCGGGGGTCACCGCCCCAGCTACCTTATAGAACTTGCCTTCCACAGGTTCGAGTCTCATCAGTTATCTGATTTGTTTGTAATATTATTATTATTATTATTATTATTATTATTATTATTATTATTATTATTATTATTATTATTATTATTATTATTATTATTATTATTATTATTATTATTATTATTATTATTATTATTATTATTATTATTATTATTAAGCGCATTCATTCAGAGTAAAATATAAATAAAATTCCCGTATTTGATTAGTTTTTTTTCAAGCGTACTGATGTAGGGTATGTTCCTCCATGTTAAGAGAGGCAGTGTGTTGGCAGTGTGTTGGCAGTGTGTTGGCAGGTGTGGCAGTGTGTTAGTAGGTGTTGGCAGTGTGTTAGTTGGTGTTGGCAGTGTGCTGGCAGTGTGTTGGCAGGTGTTGGCAGTGTGTTGGTTAGTGTTGGCAGTACAGTGTATCAGGGGAAGTGTTGGCAGTATAGTGTATCAGTGGAAGTGTTTGCTGGTGCTGGCAGTGCTGTGTATCAGTGGAAGTGTTGGCAGTACAGTGTATCAGTGGAAGTGTTGGCAGCACAGTGTATCAGTGGAAGTATTGGCAGTACAGTGTACCAGTGGAAGTGTTGGCAGCACAGTGTATCAGTTGAAGTGTTGGCAGTACAGTGTATCAGTTGAAGTGTTGGCAGCACAGTGTATCAGTTGAAGTGTTGGCAGCACAGTGTATCAGTGGAAGTGTTGGTAGTACAGTGTATCAGTGGAAGTGTTGGTAGTACAGTGTATCAGTTGAAGTGTTGGCAGTACAGTGTATCAGTTGAAGTGTTGGCAGCACAGTGTATCAGTGGAAGTGTTGGTAGTACAGTGTATCAGTTGAAGTGTTGGCAGCATAGTGTATCAGTGGAAGTGTTGGTAGTACAGTGTATCAGTGGAAGTGTTGGTAGTACAGTGTATCAGTGGAAGTGTTGGCAGCACAGTGTATCAGTGGAAGTGTTGGCAGCACAGTGTATCAGTGGAAGTGTTGGTAGCACAGTGTATCAGTGGAAGTGTTGGTAGCACAGTGTATCAGTGGAAGTGTTGGCAGCACAGTGTATCAGTGGAAGTGTTGGCAGCACAGTGTACAGTGGAAGTGTTGGAGCACAGTGTATCAGTGGAAGTGTTGGCAGCACAGTGTATCAGTGGAAGTGTTGGCAGCACAGTGTATCAGTGGAAGTGTTGGCAGCACAGTGTATCAGTGGAAGTGTTGGCAGCACAGTGTATCAGTGGAAGTGTTGGCAGCACAGTGTATCAGTGGAAGTGTTGGCAGCACAGTGTATCAGTGGAAGTGTTGGCAGCACAGTGTATCAGTGGAAGTATTCTCTCAGTCATTTCCTAATAGAACCTCTCATAACTTTGCTGGTTAATACGTACATTAATATAATAATTATAAATATATGCTGTAATTTAAAAACTGTGTTGACCAACACATCACCAGTTATTATGTTGGGCGTCGAACTTAATATAAACTTCCTTACGTGTATACCAGTCCAAGTATAGAGAGTGAGTGTTCAGATATGACAGCTGGAGAATAAAAGTGTAATATATAACATGATATATTTACTTAGTAGGAACAATAAGGACACAAGCTCTTTTAAACTGAATGTCGTAGGTAGAGTCATATCAAGTGTTGAGTCTACCCAGAGAACTGCGTTTAATTTATCACGAAAACCAAAACCAAAAATTTAAACATAGTGTTACTAGACCCAAATGACAAGCACGACACACAGTAGCACTGTGACAAAAACGACACACAGTAGCACTGTGACAAACACGACACACAGTAGCACTGTGACAAACACGACACACAGTAGCACTGTGACAAACACGACACACAGTAGCACTGTGACAAGCACAAAATACAATAACATTGTGACAAACACGACACACAGTAGCACTGTGACAAACACGACACACAGTAGCACTGTGACAAGCACGACACACAGTAGCACTGTGACAAACACGACACACAGTAGCACTGTGACAAGCACGACACACAGTAGCACTGTGACAAGCACAAAATACAATAACATTGTGACAAACACGACACACAGTAGCACTGTGACAAGCACGACACTCAGTAGCACTGTGACAAGCACGACACTCAGTAGCACTGTGACAAACACGACACACAGTAGCACTGTGACAAGCACGACACACAGTAGCACTGTGACAAACACGACACACAGTAGCACTGTGACAAGCACGACACACAGTAGCACTGTGACAAACACGACACACAGTAGCACTGTGACAAGACAACACAGTAGCACTGTGACAAAGCACGACACACAGTAGCACTGTGACAAGCACGACACACAGTAGCACTGTGAAAGCACGACACACAGTAGCACTGTGACAAGCACGACACACAGTAGCACTGTGACAAGCGACACACAGTAGCACTGTGACAAGCACGACACACAGTAGCACTGTGACAAGCACGACACACAGTAGCACTGTGACAAGCACGACACACAGTAGCACTGTGACAAGCACGACACACAGTAGCACTGTGACAAGCACGACACACAGTAGCACTGTGACAAGCACGACACTCAGTAGCACTGTGACAAGCACGACACACAGTAGCACTGTGACAAGCACGACACACAGTAGCACTGTGACAAGCACGACACACAGTAGCACTGTGACAAGCACGACACACAGTAGCACTTGACAAACTAGATACACAGTAGCACTGTGCAAGCACGACACAGTAGCACTGTACAAGCCTGACACACAGTAACTGTGAAGCATGACATAGTACTGTGACAAACATTGACACAGTACTTGACAAGCCTACACACAGTACTGTACATAGCACGAACACAGTGACTGTACAACATCGAACACAGTACTGAAAATAAGAGTGAAATTCAGTAAGGCTTGACTTACATTTGACCATAATGTTATGAATACGTAAACTGATCACAGTCAACATCTTAATAAATTTGCAAACACTTGATTACATATTGTAATAAATATCTGCTCTCTCAACCTAAGTGTCTGAACACAGTACTGAACATTAACACCTAACATACTGAACACAACGTCTGAACACAGTACTGAACACTAACATCTGAACACAGTACTGAACACTAACATCTGAACACAGTACTGAACACTAACATCTGAACACAGTACTGAACACTAACATCTGAACACAGTACTGAACACTAACATCTGAACACAGTACTGAACACTAACATCTGAACACAGTACTGAACACTAACATCTGAACACAGTATGAACACTAACATCTGAACACAGTACTGAACACTAACATCTGAACACAGTACTGAACACTAACATCTGAACACAGTACTGAACACTAACATCTGAACACAGTACTGAACACTAACATCTGAACACAGTACTGAACACTAACATCTGAACACAGTATTGAACACTAACATCTGAACACAGTATTGAACACTAACATCTGAACACAGTACTGAACACTAACATCTGAACACATTACTGAACACTAACATCTGAACACAGTATGAACACTAACATCTAACACAGTACTGAACACTAACATCTGAACACAGTACTGAACACTAACATCTGAACACAGTACTGAACACTAACATCTGAACACAGTACTGAACACTAACATCTGAACACAGTACTGAACACTAACATCTGAACACAGTATGAACACTAACATCTGAACACAGTACTGAACACTAACATCTAACACAGTACTGAACATAACATCTTAACACATACTGAACACTAACATCTGAACACAGTACTGAACACTAACATCTGAACACAGTACTGAACAATAACATCTGAACACAGTACTGAACAAACATCTAACACATACTGAACACTAACATCTTAACACAGTACTGAACAAAACATCTTAAACATTACTGAACATAACATCTAACACAGTACTGAACACTAACATCTGAACACAGTACTGAACACTAACATCTTAACACAGTACTGAACACTAACATCTTAACACAGTACTGAACACTAACATCTGAACACAGTACTGAACACTAACATCTGAACACAGTACTGAACACTAACATCTGAACACAGTACTGAAACTAACATCTAAACAGTATGAACACTAAATCTAACACAGTATTGAACACTAACATCTGAACACAGTACTGAACACTAACATCTGAACACAGTACTGAACAATAACATCTGAACACAGTACTGAACAATAACATCTGAACACAGTACTGAACACTAACATCTTAACACAGTACTGAACACTAACATCTTAACACAGTATTGAACACTAACATCTGAACACAGTACTGAACACTAACATCTGAACACAGTACTGAACAATAACATCTGAGCACAGTACTGAACACTAACATCTGAACACAGTATTGAACACTAACATCTGAACACAGTACTGAACACTAACATCTGAACACAGTACTGAACACTAACATCTGAACACAGTATTGAACACTAACATCTGAACACAGTACTGAACACTAACATCTGAACACAGTACTGAACACTAACATCTGAACACAGTATTGAACACTAACATCTGAACACAGTACTGAACACTATCTAACACGACCTGTACACAGAAACTTGTATAAGTCTTAAACTGCATTTACAGGTGCATCCTTAATTACGTGTTTAGCAATCACATAACATCTATGTTATTCCTTTTCTAAACCTTAGGTAGGAGAGCTAAATTATCACTGTCCTAAGAATAATATTGTACAGTGGACTGCCCTCTCACAAGTGTTAAGCAAAACTTTTTATGGATATTTTTGAGACCAAACTATGAAAAAGTGTCTTGCCTATTTTGGCAAAGTTATTTAAATTTGCTGATGATTTCCTTTGCCTTTGGTCAGTGGATCACAAAGAATAAGATTTAATATTGTGTATATGATTCAGCTACCACGATTATGTTCACGATGAAACTAGAAAGGGATAACAAGAGAGGGATAACTAGAGAGGGATAACTAGAGAGGGATAACTAGAGAGAGATAACTAGAGAGGGATAACAAGAGAGGGATAACTAGAGAGGGATAACTAGAGAGGGATAACTAGAGAGGGATAACTAGAAAGGGTTAACAAGAGAGCGATAACTAGAGAGGGATAACTAGAGAGGGATAACTAGAAAGGGATAACAGGAGAGGGATAACTAGAGAATGATAACTAGAGAGGGATAACTAGAGAGGGATAACTAGAAAGGGATAACAAGAGAGGGATAACTAGATAGGGATAACTAGAGAGGGATAACTAGAGAGGGATAACTAGAAAGGGATAACAAGAGAGGGATAACTAGAGAGGGATAACTAGAGAGGGATAACTAGAGAGGGATAACTAGAAAAAGATAACAAGAGAAGGATAACTAGAGAGGGATAACTAGAGAGGGATAACTAGAGAGGGATAACTAGAGAGGGATAACTAGAGAGGGATAACTAGAGAGGGATAACTAGAAAGGGATAACAAGAGAGGGATAATTAGAGAGGGATAACTAAAGAGGGATAACTTGAAAGGGATAACTAAAGAGATAACTAGGGAGGGATAACTAGAGAGGGATAACTAGAAAGGGATAACTAGAGAGGGATAACTAGAAAGTTATAACAAGAGAGGGATAATTAGAGAGGGATAACTAGAGAGGGATAACTAGAAAGGGATAACTAGAGATATAACTAGGGAGGGATAACTATAGAGGGATAACTAGAAAGGGATAACTAGAGAGGGAAAACTAGAGTTGGATAACTAGAGATGGTTAACAAGAGAGGGATAACAATAGAGGGATAACTAGAAAGTGATAACAAGAGAGGGATAACTAGAAAGGGATAACTAGAGAGGGATAACTAGAGAGGGATAACTAGAGAGAGATAACTAGGGAGGGATAACTAGAGAGGGATAACTAGAGAGGGATAACTAGAGAGGGATAACTAGAGAGGGATAACATAGAAAGGGATAACTAGAGAGGGAAAACTAGAGAGGGATAACTAGAGATGGTTAACAAGATAGGGATAACTAGAGAGGGATAACTAGAGAGGGATAACAAGAGAGGGATAACTAGAGAGGGATAACTAGAGAAGGATAACTAGAGAGAGATAACAAGAGAGGGATAACTAGAGAGGGATAACTAGAGAGGGATAACTAGAGAGGGATAACTAGAGAGGGATAACTAGAGAGGGATAACTAGAGAGGGATAACCAGAGAGGGTTAACTAGAGAGGGATAACTAGAGAGGGACAACAAGAGAGGGACAACTAGAGAGGGATAACAATGGAGGGATAACTAGAAAGGGATAACTAGAGAGGGATAACGAGAGAGGGATAACTAGAGAGGACTAACTAGATAGGGATAACTAGAGATAGTTAACTAGAGAGGGATAACTAGAGAGGGATAACTAGACAGAGATAACTAGAGAGGGATAACTAAAGAGGGTTAACTAGAGAGGGATAACTCGAGAGCGATAACTAGACAGAGATAGCTAGAGAGGGATAACAAGAGAGGGACAACTAGAGAGGGATAACTATGGAGGGATAACTAGAAAGAGATAACTAGAGAGGGATAACTAGAGATGGATAACTAGAGAGGAATAACTAGAGAGGAATAACTAGAGAGGGATAACAAGAGAGGGATAATTAGAGAGGGATAACTAGAGAGGGATAACTAGAGAGGAATAACTAGAGAGGGATAACTAGAAAAGGATAACAAGAGAGGGATAATTAGAGAGGGATAACTAGAGAGGGATAACTAGAGAGGAATAACTAGAGAGGGATAACTAGAAAGGGATAACAAGAGAGGGATAATTAGAGAGGGATAACTAGAAAGGGATAACTAGAGAGATAACTAGGGAGGGATATCTAGAGAGGGATAACTAGAAAGGGATAACTAGAGAGGGAAAACTAGAGTGGGATAACTAGAGATGGTTAACAAGAGAGGGATAACAAAAGAAGGATAACTAGAAAGTCATAACAAGAGAGGGATAACTAGAAAGGGATAACTATAGAGGGATAACTAGAGAGGGATAACTAGAGAGAGATAATTAGGGAGGGATAACTAGAGATGGTTAACAAGAGAGGGATAACTAGAGAGGGATAACTAGAGAGGGATAACACGAGAGGGATAACTAGAGAGGGATAACTAGAGAAGGATAACTAGAGAGAGATAACAAGAGAGGGATAACTAGAGAGGGATAACTAGAGAGGGATAACTAGAGAGGGATAACTAGAGAGGGATAACTAGAGATGGATAACAAGAGAGGGATAACTAGAGAGGGATAACTAGAGAGGGATAACTAGAGAGGGACAACAAGAGAGGGACAACTAGAGAGGGATAACTATGGAGGGATAACTATAGAGGGATTACTAGAAAGGGATAACTAAAGAGGGATAACTAGAGAGGGATAACTAGAGAGGACTAACTAGATATGGATAACTAGAGATGGTTAACTAGAGAGGGATAACTAGAGAGTGATAACTAGACAGAGATAACTAGAGAGGGATAACTAAAGAGGGTTAACTAGAGAGGGATAACTATGGAGGGATAACTAAAAGGGATAACTAGAGAGGGATAACTAGAGAGGAATAACTAGAGAGGGATAACTAGAGAGGGTTAACTAGAGAGGGATAACTCGAGAGCGATAACTAGACAGATATAACTAGAGAGAGATAACAAGAGAGGGACAACTAGAGAGGGATAACTATGGAGGGATAACTAGAAAGAGATAACTAGAGAGGGATAACTAGAGAGGGATAACTATAGAGGAATAACTAGAGAGGAATAACTAGAGAGGGATAACTAGAGAGGGTTAACTAGTGAGGGATAACTATAAAGGGATAACTAGACAGAGATAACTAGAGAGGGATAACTAAAGAGGGTTAACTAGAGGGATAACTAGAGAGGGATAACTAGAGAGGGATAACTAGGGAGGGATAACTAGAGAGGGATAACTAGAAAGGGATAACTAGAGAGGGTTAACTAGACAGGGATAAGTAGAGAGGGATAACTAGAGAGGGATAACAAGAGAGGGATAACTAGAGAGGGATAACTAGAGAGGAATAACTAGAGAGGGATAACTAGAGAGGGATAACTAGAGAGGGATAACTAAAGAGGGAAAACTAGAGAGGTATAACTAGACAGGGATAAGTAGAGAGGGATAACTAGAGAGGGATAAGTAGAGAGGGATAACTAGAGAGGGATAACTAGAAATGGATAACTAGAGAGGGTTAACTAGAGAGAGATAACTAGAGAGGGTTAACTAGAGAGGGATAACTAGAGAGGGATAACTAGAGAGGGTTAACTAGAGAGGGATAACTAGAAAGGGATAACTAGAGAGGCATAACAGGCTTCTTTTTTTTAGATGTTTTGAGTCACATAGTTGACAGACTAGTTACACATTAACTAGAAACACATTAACTAGCCACACATTAACTAGCCACACATTAAGTTGCCACATATTAACTAACCACACATTAACTAGCCACACATTAACTAACCACACATTAACTAGCCACACATTAACTAGCCACACATTAACTAGCCACACATTAACTAGCCACACATTAACTAGCCACACATTAACTAGCCACACATTAACTAGGAACACATTATCTGACCACACATTAACTAGCCACTCATTAACTAATCACAAATTAACTAGCCACACTTTAACTAGATACTCATTAACTAGCTACACATTAACTAGCTACACAATAAGCTGCCACACATTAACTAGCCACACATTAACTAGCCACTCATTAACTGACCACACATTAACTAGCTACACATTAACTAGCCACACATTAACTAGTTACACAATAACTAGTTACACATTAACTAGCCACACATTAACTAGCCACACATTAACTAGTTACACATTAACTAGCTACACATTAACTGTCACACATTAACTAGCCACACATTACCTAGCCACACATTAACTAGTCACACGTTAACTAGCCACACATTAACTAGCCACACATTAACAAGCAACACATTAACTAGCCACATATTAAGTACCACACATTAACTAGCTACACATTAACTACCCACATATTAACTAGCCACACATTAACTAGCCACACATTAACTAGCCACACATTAACTAGCCACACATTAACTTGCCACACATTAACTAGCACACATTAACTAGCCACACATTAACTAGCTACACATTAACTATTCACACATTAACTAGTTACACATTAACTAGCCACACATTAACTAGTCACACGTTAACTAGTCACACATTAACTAGCCACACATTAACTAGCCACACATTACCTAGCTACACATTAACTAGCCACATAATAACTAGCCACACATTAACTAGCCACACATTAACTAGCTACACATTAACTAGCCACATATTAACTAGTCACACATTAATTAGCTTCACATTAACTAGCCACACATTAACTAGCCACACATTAACTAGCCACACACATTAACTAGCCACTCATTAACCAGTCACACATTAACTAGTCACACATTAACTAGTCACACGTTAACTAGTCACACATTAACTAGCCACACATTAACTAGCAACACATTAACTAGCCACACATTAACTAGTCACACGTTAACTAGTCACACATTAACTAGTCACACGTTAACTAGTCACCATTAACTAGTCACACATTAACTAGCCACACATTAGCTAACCACACATTAACTAGCCACACATTTACTAGCCACATATTAACAAGCTACACATTAACTAGCTACACATTACCTAGCTACACATTAACTAGCCACACATTAACTAGCCACACACATTAACTAGCCACTCATTAACCAGTCACACATTAACTAGCCACACATTAACTAGCCACACATTAACTAGTCACACGTTAACTAGTCACCATTAACTAGTCACACATTAACTAGCAACACATTAACTAGTCACACGTTAACTAGTCACACATTAACTAGCTGTCACATATATCATATGTAATATACCAGCCTTTATATGTGAGATCCCTTGAACCTGTGATGCTCCTGTGACGTCATGCGTGTGTGTGTGCGCAGAGAGAAGCGTCTCTCTCATTCTCGATATAGGCGTAGGACTGAACAGAACGGCTGGGCCTACCTCCTTCCTCACTATGCAATATACCTCCAATTCCATCAATCTGTGAGTTTAATTACAACCGTATTTACTCTCCCGATATCCACACGACATAGCCACACATTAGCTAGCCACACATTAATTAGCCACACATTAGCTAGCCACACATTAACTAGCCACACATTAACTAGCCACACATTAACTAATGTTATCAAGTTTTTTTTATAATAAAGTAGTGTAAATGTTTTATATTGCTTCTAGATTACACCGCGATAATTTTGCTGAGAAGAAACAATTAGCAACCATGAAAACTAACTTCAGGACTGAACCTAAACTCACTTCAGGACTGAACCTAAACTCACTTCAGGACTGAACCTTAACTCACTTCAGGACTGAGCCTAAACTCACTTCAGGACTGAACCTAAACTCACTTCAGGACTGAACCTAAACTCACTTCAGGACTGAATATAAACTCACTTCAGGACTGAACCTAAACTATCTTCAGGACTGAATCTAAACTCACTTCAGGACTGAACCTATACTCGCTTCAGGATAGAACCTAAACTCACTTCAAGACTGAACCTAAACTCACTTCAGGACTGAACCTAAACTCACTTCAGGACTGAACCTAAACTCACTTCAGGACTGAACCTAATCGCACTTCAGGACTGAACCTAAACTCACTTCAGGACTGAACCTAAACTCACTTCAGGACTGAACCTAAACTCACTTCAAGATAGAACCTAAACTCACTTCAGGACTGAACCTAAACTCACTTCAGGACTGAACCTAAACTAACTTCAAGACTGAACCTAATCGCACTTCAGGACTGAACCTAAACTAACTTCAGGACTGAACCTGAACTCACTTCAGGACTGAACCTAAACTAACTTCAGGACTGAACCTGAACTCACTTCAGGACTGAACCTAAACTAACTTCAGGACTGAACCTGAACTCACTTCAGGACTGAACCTAAACTCACTTCAGGACTGAACCTAAACTCACTTCAGGACTGAACCTAAACTCACTTCAGGACTGAACCTAAACTCACTTCAGGACTGAACCTAAACTCACTTCAGGACTGAACCTAAACTCACTTCAGGACTGAACCTAAACTCACTTCAGGACTGAACTTAAACTCACTTCAGGACTGAACCTAGACACACCACATATAAATTTGCCGGTGATAATCTATAGTGAATACTTAGCTACCTTACACAAAGTTAGAAAAATTCTTATGATAAATATTGTTTATAAGAATATCGCAACTGTCAAACATGTAATAATCAAGACTGAATCTGTCAGTGCAGTCGGAGGTGTGTACACAGTTCTGTGTATGGGATGTGATAGCTTCTATCTTGGACAAACAGGACAACCCTAGAACTTAGTCTTTCATGTCAGAACTGTGGACAGAGCAGGAGTCAAATGACATTTGACCACATTATATCCTGTAACAATCCTGCGTATGACCCGGTTATTGTTTTTGACAACTCAGTAATCGAGAGGAACCTTCTTGAGTCATCACTGATAAAATATAATAATCAGTTACTGTGCAATATAAACCAACCTCATTACCTCGTCCATAACAGTTATCTCTCTTTGATGTGGCGATATAACAACTTTGGCTCAGATTTTGCTTTCAATGCTCTGTCATTCTTAAATTATCATTCGGCGTCTCTTCTTACCCATGTACATTCAGTTCTAGTTCTCGTGTTCACTTTCCTCTTCTCTGGCGGTCTTTGTTCTCTATATTTCTTCCACAATCTTGGAATTTAAACTTTTGCCTCCCTGCTCTCTGAGTGACCCACGGGATAACTAACTTCTTGCCTGTGCCTCTTCTAGTTCTGAGTATGAACTTTTCCTCTGCCTCCTTGAACTTTCTAGTTATATACTCCTTTATATCGTTCACTGTCATACCTCTAGCCAGCTCCCTATCCTACTGCACTCTAATTAGGAAATGTCTAATGCCTAGGTATTCTCCACTTTAAAAGTCAGGTTTGCCCCTTCCGTAATGTTTATTTTTTCCGCCTTCTTCAACTCCGTAAGATAATTGAATCTCAGAACTGCGTGGTCACCAGCACCGAGGTTTCTCTCGTATTGAGTGTCTACTATACGAGAGTCATTTAGTGTGAACACAAGGTTCAGCCTCGCTGGTTCGTCAACTTCTGCCTCTGTGTTCATGATGTGTTTACATGCGCAGTTTTTTATTGCTACCTTCAACAACTTAGCTGTCCATGTGTCTGCTCCTACATGTGGCACCAGACTTTCCCAGTCTTTTTCCTTATGATCGAAGTATCAGTATTGTTCGGTATTGCTCATGTGGGCTTTTCTAGCCCACATGAGCAATACCGAACATCACCTATAACCTCCTTGGGTCCCCAAGTTGTGAGGGGTCCTTGGGTCCCCAAGTTGTGAGGGGTCCTTATCATGTAGTCATTCGATCTGTTTCCATTTATTTCACATATCTCCTCCGACGTCCATTGTTTCCTGATTATCCATGCCAATCCTTCATCTTCTAATTTTCCTCTGTTTTTTCTCAATATTAGATATTCATCTGGGAAGATCGCATTTGTTATCACTGTAACCTTGGTTTCTGGTATTGCTAAAATGTCTGGGGACGCCTCCTCTATCCATTATTTCTATTTATCATTCCTATTTCCTATCCCACTTATATTTATATACCTCACTTTGTTTCCTTTCCGTTATTGTGCTCTAGTTTTTGGTGTCTCTTCTCATGGAGGTTGAGGGTAGGAATAAGACGTGGTTGTGAGGCTGGGTATGGCCGGCAAGTGCCGGTAGGCAGAGATGAAATGTATTCCCTGAAAAATTGGATATCTCAAAAACAGAACCATTGCTTTAACCAAAGATGCAGAGACGAAAAATCAAAGAATTAAAAAACTTGGAAAATACTATAAAAAGCAAATTACAATATAAAAGAAATAAGGAAAGAGAATAGCCAGAAACGAAACTGCAAGAGTGAGGAGAGAGGCTGAACAGCAATGTAAGAATGACATAGCAGTAAAAGCCAAGACTGAACTAAAACTAACTCACAGCTACATCAGAAGAGGACAGAAAATGATCAGGTAATTCAACTCAAGAAGGGAAGAGAAGAACTCACATGTAACAACAAAGAAACCTGTAAAGTGTTGCACAAACAAGTTACAGAGGTGTTCACAGTGAAAACGGGCAATAACAGAGGACCTAGAACAACAGTACACCGACGAGTGCTGAAAAGTATGTACACAACAGGGAAATAGATAAAAACAATCTTTTGAGCGAGCTGAATACACCAAAGGCAATGGAATCCGGCAAGGTGTAACCATGGGTCCTATGAGAGGGAGTAGAAGTGTAGCCAGCAGCTACACTTCAATGGATGGTGGACAAATGCCAGAGATCTGAAAACCAGGGAATGTGATCTCACGGAGAAGACAGGAAGCGTTGAGCTAATGGTGAGTATCACTGACATGCATGCCATGTATTGTAATGGTGAGTATCACTGACATGCATGCCATGTATTGTAATGGTGAGTATCACTGACATGCATGCCATGTATTGTAATGGTGAGTATCACTGACATGCATGCCATGTAT
Organism: Cherax destructor; assembly: GCA_009830355.1. NCBI lineage: Eukaryota > Metazoa > Arthropoda > Malacostraca > Decapoda > Parastacidae > Cherax > Cherax destructor. The sequence continues at coordinate 66,530 of WNWK01004062.1, forward strand.
TGTAATGGTGAGAATCACTGACGTTCATGCCATGTATTGTAATGGTGAGTATCACTGACATGCATGCCATGTATTGTAATGTGAGTATCATTGACGTGCATGCCATGTATTGTAATGGTGAGTATCACTGACATGTATGCCATGTATTGTAATGGTGAGTATCACTGACATGCATGCCATGTATTGTAATGGTGAGTATCACTGACGTTCATGCCATGTATTGTAATGGTGAGAATCACTGACGTTCATGCCATGTATTGTAATGGTGAGTATCACTGACGTGCATGCCATGTATTGTAATGGTATGTATAGTAATAGAGAAGATAATTATCAGGAAAGTGGTAGAACACTTGGAAAGAAGTAATTTCATAAGCACTATTCATCATGGGTTTAGAGATGGCAAATCTTGTTTTATTAACCTGCTGGAAATCAATGACAAATGGACAGAAATGAGACAGTAGAGTAAGTTGGAGGGGGTGAGGGAGAGTTGCGTACATATTCTTGGACTGCAAGAAGGAATAGGATAGTGTACCACAATAAACTAGGGGGGAGGGGAATGTGAGGAGCAGGGAGGAATAACAGGGAATGTACTCCTGTGGATCAGAGTACCTTAGCGGAAGAAAACAAAATAATTGTCTAGAAAGAAATATCAGAATGGGGAAGTGTGTCAAGTGGGCTTCTGCGATGATTAATATTAAGACCAGAATTATTTCTGGTATATATGAATGACATACAAGATGAAGCAGATTTATCTGTTTGCTGATGCTCTAAAATTAATGAAGAATATTAAATTAAGGGAACAAGGATGAGGACAAACGGCAAGATTGGAGAAGTGGCAAGATGACGGAGTAGAGATCTGGGAGACAGAAACTGTAGTCCTCACTCAGGTATACCCAGGTATACCTGGAGAGAGTTCCGGGGGTCAACGCCTCCGCGGCCCGGTCTGTGACCAGGCCTCATGGTGGATCAGGGCCTGCTGGCCGCGCGCAATCCAACATACGAACCACAGCCCGGCTGGTCAGGCACTGACTTCAGGTGCCTGTCCAATGCCTGCTTGAAGACAGCCAGGGGTCTATTGGTAATCCCCCTTATGCATGCTGGGAGGCAGTTGAACAGTCTTGGACCCTTGCCATTTATTGTGTTGTCTCTTACCGTGCTAGTGGCACCTCTGCTTTTCATTGGGGGGATGTTGAAGAGTCTGCCGAGTCTTTTGATTTCGTAGGGAGTGATTTTCGTGTGCAAGTTTGGTACTAATCCCTCTAGGATTTTCCAGGTGTATTTTATCATGTATCTCTCCCTCCTGCGTTCTAGAGAGTACAGTTTTAAGAACTTCAAGCGTTTCCAGTAATTGAGGTGGTTTATCACAGTTATGTGTACCGTGAAGGTTCTCTGTACATTTTCTAGGTCAGCAATTTCACCTGCCTTGAAAGGTGCTGTTAGTGTGCAGCAATATTCCAGCCTAGATAGAACAAGGGGCCTGAAGAGTGTCATCATGGGCTTGGCATCTCTAGTTTTGAAGGTTCTCATTATCCATTCTGTCATTTTTCTAGCAGATGCGATTGATACAATGTTATGGTCCTTGAAGGTGAGATCCTCTGACATGATCACTCCCAGGTCTTTGACATTAGTTTTTCGCTCTATTGTGTGGTTGGAATTTGATTTATACTCTGCCGATGAAGTTTTAATTTCCTCACGTTTTACATATCGGAGTAATTGAAATTTCTCATCATTGACCTTCATATTGTTTTCTGCGGCCCATTTAAAGATTTGGTTGATGTTCGCCTGGAGTCTCGCAGTGTCTTCAATGGTGGACACTGTCATGCAGATTCGGATGTCTTCTGCAAAGGAAGACACGGAGCTGAGGCTTATATCCCTGTCTATGTCAGATATGAGGATGAGGAATAAAATGGTAGCGAGTACTGTACCTTGTGGAACAGAGCTTTTCACAATACCCGCCTCAGCCTTTACTCTGTTGACTACTACTCTTTGTGTTCTATTTGTTAGGAAGTTATAGATCCATCTACTAACTTTTCTTGCTATTCCTTTATCATGCATTTTGTTCGCTATTACACCATAGTCACAGTTGTCAAAGACTTTTGAAAAGTCTGTGTATATTACAACTGCATTCTGTTTGTCTTCCTGCATATGAGAATAATGCCTAGCATGTCGCTAGAGGCACACATCAACCCAATAACTTCTGCAGCTAATGCTCGTCTGGCAAGTCTAAGAAGAGCGTTCTGGAGTCTCGAATCTCGACAAAGACATTCAAGAGCCTCTATACAACATATGTCAGGCCCATCTTGGAGTACACAGCACCATCATGGAACCCTCACCTCATAAAACATGCTAGTAAACAGGAGAGAGTGCAGGATTATGGAACGAAACTGGCCCAGGAGTTAAAAAAATATGAACAACGAGGAGAGGCTACAGGAAGTGGAATGGACGACACTAGATTAAAGCTGAACAACGGAGACATGATAGCTACATAGAAAATCCTCTGAAGAAATGATAGGGGTCACCTGGTCTTCTGCTGGTGTTATGAGTATGATTCCAAATTTGAAGTCAAAACTGAGCTATCGCGTCAGGATTTTTAGTTATTAGAAAGCATATAATTTCACGTTCAGTCAAAATTTACAGGACATATAATATAATGAGTCAATAAAAATCTTTCCCTATCATACAGTAACTGTTAAAGAATGTTTTAAGAACGTTAAGTAAGATTCTCACTTGAAGTAGAGTTTAAAAATATTTTAAACTTATGGCTTTATTCTTATAAGCAACAGTGTTGTCTGTTGCAACTAAGTTGCAACATCCTGTTGCAACTAAACTCCTCTGATAGCATGTCTACATTGTACTTAAATCCTGGTGAAACCTTTCACCATCATTCTGGTGAAACCTTTCACCATCATCCTGGTGAAACCTTTCACCATCAGCATCACTAACACCTCCAAGACTGCATGGTTTAGGCATGAATTTTCAGGGACATAAAAGGCAACACCGCGCCTATAGGCTTCTGTAATATTTTGCACTAATTTGTCATAATTGCCTCTTACTGTATGCCTTCCTAGGAAGGCATACAGTAAGAGCTGGTTGTATGCCTTCCTATGAAGGCATACAGTAGGAGCTGGTTGTATGCCTTCCTAGGAAGGTATACAGTAGGAGCTGGTTGTATGCCTTCCTAGGAAGGTATACAGTAGGAGCTGGTTGTATGCCTTAACGTAACACTTAACATAACACTTAACGTAACACTTAACATAACACTTAACGTAACACTTAACATAACACTTAACGTAACACTTAACATAACACTTAACGTAACACTTAACGTAACACTTAACGTAACACTTAACGTAACACTTAACGTAACACTTAACATAACACTTAACGTAACACTTAACGTAACACTTAACATAACACTTAACGTAACACTTAACATAACACTTAACGTAACACTTAACGTAACACTTAACGTAACACTTAACATAACACTTAACGTAACACTTAACATAACACTTAACGTAACACTCAACGTAACACTTAACGTAACACTTAACGTAACACTTAACATAACCCTTAACGTAACACTTAACATAACACTTAACGTAACACTTAACGTAACACTTAACGTAACACTTAACGTAACACTTAACGTAACATTTAACATAACACTTAACGTAACACTTAACATAACACTTAACGTAACACTCAACGTAACACTTAACGTAACACTTAACGTAACACTTAACGTAACACTTAACATAACAATTAACGTAACACTTAACGTAACACTTAACGTAACACTTAACGTAACACTTAACATAACACTTAACGTAACACTTAACGTAACACTTAACGTAACACTTAACGTAACACTTAACGTAACACTTAACATAACACTTAACGTAACACTTAACATAACACTTAACGTAACACTTAACATAACACTTAACGTAACACTTAACGTAACACTTAACGTAACACTTAACGTAACACTTAACGTATATATTCGGCATTAAATTTTTCACCCGTTAGTGAAACTTCTCCAAATTTTTCCTTAAATCAAAGAAATCTTTCACCTTCAACATCCATAGTCTTTACAAAGATTTTTATTAGGCCTAAGTTTACAAGTAATGAAAGAAGAAATATCTTTTGAAGATGAAACAGAGACATGTGTTGTATATTGAATTTTTTCTTGAAGTGTCCCGTAGCTGGATCGCTAGCGCACTCATCTTACACACTGAGGTCCGGAGTTCGAATCCCCGGCACGGCTGGAAAACACCTGTTGTCCATGTTCACCCATCAGTAAAATGGGTGTTAGTGGACTGGTGTCTACCTGGAGGACATTCCGGGGATCAACGTCCCCGCGGCCCGGTCTGTGACCAGGCCTCCCGGTGGATCAGGGCCAGATCAACGAGCCTGTTACTGCTGGCTGCACGTAGTCTAACATACGAACCACAGCCCGGCTGATCTGGCACTGACGTTAGGTATCTGTCCAGCTCCCTCTTGAAGGCAACCAGTGGTCTACTGGTAATGCTCCTTATGGCTGTTGGGAGGCTATTGAATAGTCTTGGGCCCCGGACACTTATTGTGTTTTCTCCTAGTGTACCAGTGGCGCCCTTACTTTTCACTGGGGGTACGTTGCACCGTCTGCCAAGTCTTTTGCTTTCGTATGGAGTGATTTCTGTGTGCATATTAAGGACCAGTCCCTCCAGAATCTTCCAGGTGTAGATTATGATATATCTCTCTCTCCTGCGCTCCAGTGAACATAAGTCTAGTGCTTCCAGGCGTTCCCAGTAGTTAAGGTGTTTGATGGAACTTATACGTGCAGTAAAGGTTCTCTGTACATTCTCTAGATCTGCAATTTCACCTGCCTTGAATGGGGATGTTAATGTACAGCAGTATTCCAGCCTAGAGAGAACAAGTGATTTAAAAAGAATCATCATTGGCTTGGCATCTCTTGTCTTGAATGTTCTCATTATCCATCCTATCAGTTTCCTCGCAGATGTAATAGTGGCATTGTTGTGGTCTTTGAAGGTTAGGTCTTCGGACATTACCACTCCCAGGTCCTTCACATTACTTTTCCGCTCTATTGTGTGATTAGAGTTTGTAGTATACTCAGTCCTAGCTATTATTTCCTCCAGTTTTCCATAACGGAGTAGTTGGAATTTATCTTAATTGAACATCATATTGTTCTCTGTTGCCCATTGGAAAACTTGGTTTATATCTTCTTGGAGATTTGCCGAGTCCTCAATGGATGACACTCTCATGCAGATCCTAGTATCATCTGCAAAGGATGATACAGTGCTATGGTTTACATCCCTGTCTATGTTTGAAATGAGAATGAAGGAACAGGATAGAGGAACAGGACAGAGCTCTTCACTATGGCAGCATCCGGTTTAACTCTGTTTACCTCTACTTTTTTGTGTTCGATTGGTTAGAAAGTTGAAGATCCATCTGCCTACTTTGCCAGTTATCCTGCTTCTTAGAACTCTTTCATAGATTTTTATGATATGGGATGATATGGATGTCTATAGTTCTTAGCTACTGCTTTGCTGTCACCTTTATGGAGTGGGTTTATATCCGTTGTTTTTAGTGGAATTTCTCCTGTGTCTAAGCTCCTTCTCCATAGTATACTTAGGGCCCGTGAGAGGGGTTTCTTGCAGTTCTTAATGAACACAGAGTTCCACGAGTCTGGGCCTGGGGCTGAGTGCATGGGCATATCGTCGATGGCTTTCTCAAAGTCTAGAGGAGTTAGGGTTATGTCAGAAATTTGGCATACATTGGCAGGGTTTTGAGGCTCATTCATGAAAAAATTGTTTGGATTGTCTGTCTTTAGACTGATTAGTGGCTCGCTGAACACAGAGTCATATTGAGATTTCAGTATCGGTGTGGGTCGCATCCTGGGACAAAACTGACCTAATTTGCTCAAAATGCTCTGAATATCAAGCGGCTTTCTATATAGTAGTATGTCATTGATGTCAGCTATGGTCTGTATAACTTGTACATGTACTTGTAGAAATAAAGATATTATTATTATTATTATTATTATTATTATTATTATTAGTATTATTATTATTATTATGATACCGGTCTTTGTTTGATCTTGTAGTGGTTATCATCGTCACACTTCTTCCACAAACAAAGAAAACACGTCTGTTTTACGTCCAAGTTGGAGACCAAGAATTAACCCTATAATTTTCAGATCTCCTCACATATAAGACTTTTTTTTGGTTAATCTGAGTTGAATATCTTTTCACTCGTATGTTTCTTTTAATACCACAACATGAGCCGCTGACACAGATGGCTTTTCATTGTCACTGTCAAGGAGCACTGCTTTCAAACTGACCTTGCTGGAATCGATTCATAGTCTCCATTCTCAGAGGAGTGTTTTATAGAGCCCAGTTCCTTCATAGAGCATTCACGTCAGTGCAGTAACACAAACACCTTTCTTCATATGATAGAATACCGCCAAACTAGCATGGTGTACACGAAAATGATATATTTTTGTTCCCTCTGCTAAAAGATTCTAATCTTGTGCGTGTGATTTAATTAAAGCTGTTCTGCCTTCTGTTCTGATAAGTCAAGGTCCCTGACAAGGACAGGGACGTACTCGGAAGACTGTAGAAGAGGAATAAGCAATCCGTCAGTCTCGCAGAATTATATACAGAAGTCAGTAGAAGATGAGGTAATCAGTCTCTCAGCCTTGCACCTGGTGTTAAGCATCGTAGTCTTGATGAATCTGAAGCACAGGCAGGAAAATTGGGCTCTTGTATACTGTAGTCAGATGAGATGTAGCTGATGAAGGTCTTGTTACTGGTAGGCTGGACCCATCAGTGGAAGTAGCTGATGAAGGCCTTGTTACTGGTAGGCTGGACCCACCAGTGGAAGTAGCTGATGAAGGCCTTGTTACTGGTAGGCTGGACCCACCAGTGGAAGTAGCTGATGAAGGCCTTGTTACTGGTAGGCTGGACCCACCAGTGGAAGTAGCTGATGAAGGCCTTGTTACTGGTAGGCTGGACCCACCAGTGGAAGTAGCTGATGAAGGCCTTGTTACTGGTAGGCTGGACCCACCAGTGGAAGTAGCTGATGAAGGCCTTGTTACTGGTAGGCTGGACCCACCAGTGGAAGTAGCTGATGAAGGTCTTGTTACTGGTAGGCTGGACCCACCAGTGGAAGTAGCTGATGAAGGCCTTGTTACTGGTAGACTGGACCCACCAGTGGAAGTAGCTGATGAAGGCCTTGTTACTGGTAGGCTGGACCCACCAGTGGAAGTAGCTGATGAAGGCCTTGTTACTGGTAGGCTGGACCCACCAGTGGAAGTAGCTGATGAAGGCCTTGTTACTGGTAGGCTGGACCCACCAGTGGAAGTAGCTGATGAAGGCCTTGTTACTGGTAGGCTGGACCCACCAGTGGAAGTAGCTGATGAAGGTCCTTGTTACTGGTAGGCTGGACCCACCAGTGGAAGTAGCTGATGAAGGCCTTGTTACTGGTAGGCTGGACCCACCAGTGGAAGTAGCTGATGAAGGTCTTGTTACTGGTAGGCTGGACCCACCAGTGGAAATAGGTCATGCCCAAGTAGGTTCTGGATATGTTTTCTGTACTAAGTTTCCATGATGTTGTTATGTCTGAGAAGTAGTATACCAATGGTATACGACACAGACAAGGTGATCAATACGTCAACTTATCGGAACAGAAACATGTTGAGAATTTATGCCAAGCCTCAACGATACCTATTTCTATAATATATAATTAACTGCAGCGACACCAGATGCGTTCCCCAAGACTGATAGATATCTGCTTGACGGAAGCAGATACCTTTGATACCTATGTGGAAGTAGCCACAGTAGATGCTGACTTGACAGCACTATGATGCTGCAGTTGCTGTGTTTGACCAAGATCAAGAGAGTATAGGTAAGACCCTTGTGGGGTGAGAGGGGAAGAGGGGAAAGTGGAAGAGGAGGTTGGTGAGAGGAAGGTTAAGAGTGGAAGGGATAGTACCAGGGATAGTACCAGGGATAGTACCAGGGATAGTACCAGGGATAGTACCAGGGATAGTATCAGTAGCTAATACGATCGTGGGTCAGAAACTGGTGTGGCGAGGACTGACGAGGTGAAACAGAATGGGTGGACGCCAAAACAAACATACGCAGATACCTGTGAGAAAATCCAATGGTGATGAAAGAAGGGTGGGGGGGAATTTTCAAAGGTACATCTTTTAAGGTCCGTGTTTGACCAGTACGTTGCAGGTCCCTCGATAAAGGACAACGCACAGCAGAAACAGAGACTAACCACCAGTTATCCGGCTGTGAACTTGACCAGTGAAGCCGAATTTGAACGGAACCTGGAATAATTCCTTTCCACGGGAGGTAAAATGCAGCGAGTACCCAGGTTAATAAGTGACCAACTGATGGGGGTGAGCAATACGACCCTTCAAACTGCCTCTAACACAGCTCACTAACACAGCTCACTAACACAGCTCACTAACACAGCTCACTAACACAGCTCACTAACACAGCTCACTAACACAGCTCACTAACATGTTGAACCTTCTATGAGTGAGATATTAAGAATGTTTATTTAGGTATAGGTACACACAAGTACAATTATCATACTAACATATGTGCAAATTACCTAGAATAACACAAAAAATCCCCGCGGAAACCTTAGAAAACTACGAAAAAACGAAATAATAGAAAACAGTAACTTCAACAATCATCACAGGTATACCTCATCTGGGGATACCTAAGCAAAGTAGAATTTTCCCCCCAAAAAACTAACTTAATTCCTAGTTAGCTGCATCGAACGCCTCTCAACCAATCAGAACACGTAATTTTTTCCAGCTGGAACCATGATCAGCCAGTAGCGTGTGAGCTTAGTGTCAGCTGGAGGTTCCAGCATACCATGTTGCTCAGTACCTCTGGAGGCTCCGCCTGGTGCGTGTCTCTCCTCACTCACCCAAAATCATTACCTGGGAGAAGTGATGTGACTTGAAGCGCAACTCCCAGCGGTATTTCACGAACACGAGACGGTAATTTATATTGAATTATCAGCTGTTCAAGTCGATTTGTGTAAATATTACGTAAGGAAAATGTGAAATATGAAAAGAACATTTTCTTAAAAATTCTAAAAGCGGAGGTATTTTTTATTTTTGCAAACTGGATATTATCTTCCCCTGAAATACTCTTGTATTCCTAAGTGACACATATGTGTTTTGAAGTGCTCAGGCGGAATACATATGTGTTTCGCCTGACTGTGTAGTAATAACTTGTACTCTGCCTAGATGCAGAGTACATGTGTTATTTGCTTACCTGTGAATTAATACATATTTATTCTGTATAGCTGTGAAATGATACATTATTAATCAGCCTGAGAGCATAGTAATACACTCGTATTTACCTGGCTGAGACGAAGTAGTATACTGGTACTCTGTTTACTGAGTAGTACACTCGTACTCTGTCTACTGGGAAGTAGTACACTCGTACTCTGTCTACTGGGAAGTAGTACACTCGTACTCTGTCTACTGGGAAGTAGTACACTCGTACTCTGTCTACTAGGAAGTAAAACACGGGTACTCTGTATACTGGTAAGACACTGGTACTCTGTCTACTGAGTAGTACACTGGTACTCTGTCTACCTAGTAGTACACTCATACTCTGCCTACTGGGATCTAGTGCACTCGTACTCTGACAGTAGGTAAAGTTGTACTCTCTCTGTTTGGACTCTTCAGTAAAACACTCGTACTCAGCCTGACTATGAAGTAAGTCTCAGAATTTTGAATATAAGAAAACTTTGTACTTGCAGAAAAATAGAATAAAATACTTCGATGTTTATCTTTGTGTATTTAACGTTGGGACCCAGCTCCTGAACCCATTGTGTATTTACCGTTGGAGCCCAGCTCCTGGACCCATTGTATATCTCTAATACTTTGATATCGCCCACAGTATAAGTATTTTCCCCATATGATGGGTATGTCGCTTACAGGATGGGTATATCACCCACAGGATGGGCATATCACCCACAGGATGGGAATATCACTCACAGGATGGGAATATCACTCACAGGATGGGTATATCACCCACATGATGGGTATATCACCCACATGATGGGTATATCACCCACATGATGGGTATATCACCCACATGATGGGTATATCACCCACAGGATGGGTATATCACCCAGAGGATGGATATATCACCCACAGGATGAGTATATCACCCACTTGATGGGTATATCACCCACAGGATGGGTATATCACCCATAGGATGGATATATCACCCACAGGATGAATATATCACCCACATGATGGATATATCACCCACAGGATGGATATATCACCTACAGGATGAGTATGTTGCTTTCAGAATGGGTATGCGGTGTATAATTAATTTATGAATCTGACAAGCGTGGATAGTTTTGTTTTTTGCCAGGAGGATTACAGCTCAGTGGAATAAACTAGTCGCTTACACTGTGGGTGGAAAAACACACCAGAATGTGATTATTTAGGAACCAGGAAGACAAGCACATTACAAACACTGGATACAGTTACATACTACCCGGAGGATGACAGTTAAGAACATAACATAAGAACATAAGAAAGGAGGAACACTGCAGCAGGCCTGTTGGCCCATACTAGGCAGGTCCTTCACAATCCATCCCACTAACAGTTGACGAGGGTTTCCTGACCTATGACATAATAGTAGACGGGGGTAGAAGTAGATGTAGCAGCTATAGTTGTGAAGGTTTCTTGAAGATTACCACAGGATTTCTGGGCTCGTAGCCCCCCCGGCCTGGTCTCAGACCAAGGCCTCCTATCGACAGATACACAATTCCACTTCCAACTCTATCATAAATATCCACGAACGTATTCCAATACATTATTAAGGTCTCTGCGTGGTCTGGGGAAAGACTGTCCTGGGTTTCACAACCCCAGCCCACTGTGCCTCAGTGCACGTAATACGAACAGTGTTGAGTGCGACATAATTTTCCAGTATAGTTTAATATTAGCGTTGAAGATCTGAAGTAAATAAGAATAGGATTTCACAGGTAATCACATGGAAACTAATATCCCATTTTCTTGAATAATAATGGTAAGTTAGGACTCACACAGACCCAAACAAATTCAAAACTTCCACTAAGAAATACTAGTTTTAAAATCACACTCAGGAGGCCTACTCGTGTATACTCTCACAGGCCACCCAGGCCTATGGCCTACTAGACCTCGGTGGAAACATTGGGTATGTTTCCTTTCAACTGCTGCCCCATTCACCTAGCAAGCAAGTAGGTACCTGGGTGTTAGTCGACTGGTGTGGGTCGCATCCTGGAGGACAAGATTGAAGGAGCCACAATGGAAATAAGAGACAGTCCTCGATGACGCACTGACTTTCTTGGGTTATTCTGGGCGGATGGATTAAAAAACGAATAAAATAAAATCTTAATATAAACAAGTATATTAAGTTTGAAGCCGATAAGAAACTGCATTGTCAAGCTACGATCATTGAAGGTTAGAAGCAGATCAGACGAGGCCTTAGAAATTATCACCTGGAAACAGTACACTTCTATTTTCCCGATTTTTTCTTCATTTAAAAGACCAACTGATACAACTCTGACACACACAACTAAATCCATCCAAACTGTTTTCTAAATATGACTGACAAGTTTTTACTAATTAAGTCAGTCAGTGTGGGAGCTAGTAAATGGTATTTATCCTCTGGGAACATAACATTAAATTTTCCACGGTAGTCTCGAGGGCAGACTGATGTTATTAACACATAATTTCTTTACGTACGTTTTGTTTAACTTAGGATAAATTCAATAAAATCAAACACTAACTTTTTTTTCTGAGTGGAAGACATATTTTCAATTTATTTCACACAAACAAAAAACAATTTGTTGAATGAAACAGTCGCATTTAACCCGCACAAGACTCATGAAATGGTAGTGATACGTGGTGACCGCGGGTTCGAGCCCCACCGGTTGTATGGAGTTGCCACTGTGGAAAGCAACTTAGCACTGAAAGTTGACAGTGACCAGTGGATGCAATCACCTACACAACTTAAACCCCCAAAAACGACGTCATCCATATAAGATAGATCAGATTCTATCCAAGGGAGGGGAGGGGAGAACAAGCCCAATTCCTTGGATCAAGAGCCCCTCACCAGCGTCAAGGGACCCTCCTAAAGGAAGCATAATGGCACAAACACACTCCATTAACAACACCAGACATTTTGTAAGTATCACAAAAGAACATTAAAATTTTGAATTCTATCAGAAAAAGGCTTTTTAAAATAACCACATGGAAATTAGGTGTAAGTTGAGCAGAGGTCACCTGCACCTGTCTTAGGTTCCTCGAACCTTCACCTAGTTAACTTCAGAACACTTTACTTGATGGGTAAGGTGTTCGTAGTTATATAGGAATGTCCTGGAGGAAGTTAGTGAAGATAAGTTCACTAAGTATCAGTGGACCGGTTCTGCCATTAAGTTCACTGTAAGTATCAGTGGACCGGTTCTGCCATTAAGTTCACTGTAAGTATCAGTGGACCGGTTCTGCCATTAGTTCACTGTAAGTATCAGTGGACCGGTTTTGCCATTAAGTACACTGTACCTAACAATGGACCAGTTTTGCTGTTACGTCGTATTTAAAGGTTCATTAAACTCACTTAAATTAAAAGTGTCATATAAATGACAGTTTTCAATATTATCAAAGATATTATTCTTCTGTTATATTTAAAATTCACTAGATAACATAATTGTGTGTTTTAAGAAATCCAATTGTAGGTATTTTTATTAAAAATTGACAAATTGGCGCCTATAGAGCAGAACTTCAATGCAAAAATACTTTCAAATGAGCGTTTAGCGTTTCAGTCCTAGCTGAAGAAGCATTCTCTTATTATTACATGGAAACCAAGTTATTTAATAAAACTGCAAATTTTAAATTTACATCTCAACGTGAAACTCAAACTTTCTTTAATTAAATCCAACAACAACTGAAAGTTATAAGCCTATCGGTAATTACAGTCAATCAAAAATTCCAAATTTTTTAATAAATTTGGTTAAATTGCATATTCAAACCTTGGCATCTTATAGGCAGTCTTCCGTCTTAGCAAGTGCACCATCTTTAGTAAGTGAATGTAAGTCAATATATCTATTAATGCAAAACAACCACGGGAATTCTGAGTGATAGCTCTAGGCCTTCAATGTTGCAACCAACACATCAGTCATCACCTCAACTAATCTGCTTCCACTTCCTACCCATTTCTGCAACACTTCAAGCTCCTGATGTGTTGATTGTAACACAAAACACCTAGAACTATCACTCAACTCCCCCTGTGGTTACTGTGGTTATTTTGCATCTAGTATCGCTTGTTCGAGTTAATGCAATGAGTCAAGCAGCGAAGTGAGTCATGATGTCAGGAAACACACAAGGACTGTCATGATGTCAGGAAACACACAAGGACTGTCATGATGTCATGATGTCAGGAAACACACAAGGACTGTCTTGAGGTCAGGAAACACACAAGGACTGTCATGATGTCAGAAAACACACAAGGACTGTCTTGAGGTCAGGAAACACACAAGGACTGTCATGATGTCAGAAAACACACAAGGACTGTCATGATGTCAGGAAACACACAAGGACTGTCTTGATGTCAGGAAACACACAAGGACTGTCATGATGTCAGGAAACACACAAGGACTGTCATGATGTCAGGAAACACACAAGGACTGTCATGATGTCAGGAAACACACAAGGACTGTCATGATGTCAGGAAACACACAAGGACTGTCATGATGTCAGGAAACACTAGGACTGTCATGATGTCAGGAAACACACTAGGACTGTTATGATGTCAGGAAACACAAAAGAACTGTCATAATGTCAGGAAACACTCAAGGACTGTCATGATGTCAGGAAACACACAAGGGCTGTCATGATGTCAAAAAACACACTAGTACTGTAAAGATGTCAGGAAACACACAAAGACTGTCAGGATGTCAGGAAACACACTAGGATTGTCATGATGTCAGGAAACGCACAAGAACTGTCATGATGTCAGGAAACACACAAGGACTGTCATGATGTCAGGAAACACACTAGTACTGTAAAGATGTCAGGAAACACACAAGGACTGTCATGATGTCAGGAAACACACTAGGACTGTCATGATGTAAGGAAACACACTAGGACTGTCATGATGTCAGGAAACACACTAGGACTGTCATGATGTCAGGAAACACACAATGACTGTCATGGTGTCATTAAACACACTAGGACTGTCATGATGTCAGGAAACTCACTAGAACTGTCATGATGTCAAGAAACACACTAGGACTGTCATGATGTCAGGAAACACAATAGGACTGTCATGATGTCAGGAAACACACAAGGACTGTCATGATGTCAGGAAACACACTAGGACTGTCATGATGTCAGGAAACACACATGGACTGTCATGAAGTCAGAAAACACACTAGGACTGTCTTGATGTCAGGAAACACACTAGGACTGTCATGATGTCAGGAAACACACAAGGACTGTCATGATGTCAGGAAACACACTAGGACTGTCATGATGTCAGGAAACACACATGGACTGTCATGATGTCAGAAAACACACAAGGACTGTCATGATGTCAGGAAACACACAAAGACTGTCATGATGTCAGGAAACACACTAGTACTGTCATCATGTCAGGAAACACAAAAAGACTGTCATGATGTCAGTAAACACACAAGGACTGTCATGATGTCAGGAAACACACAAGGACTGTCATGATGTCAGGAAACACACAAGGACTGCCATGATGTCAGGAAACACACTGGGACTCTCATGATGTCAGGAAACACACTAAACTGTCATGATGTCAGGAAACACACTAGCACTGTCATTATGTCAGGAAACACAAAAGGACTGTCATGATGTCAGGAAACACACAAGGAGTATCATGATGTCAGGAAACACACAATGACTGTCATGATGTCAGGAAACACACAAGGACTGTCATGATGTCAGGAAACACACAAGGACTGTCATGATGTCAGGAAACACACTAGGACTGTCAAGATGTCAGGAAACACACAAGGACTGTCATGATGTCAGGAAACACACAAGGACTGTCATGATGTCAGGAAACACACTGGGACTCTCATGATGTCAGGAAACACACAAGGACTGTCATGGTGTCATTAAACACACTAGGACTGTCATGATGTCAGGAAACTCACTAGAACTGTCATGATGTCAAGAAACACACTAGGACGGTCATGATGTCAGGAAACACACTAGGACTGTCATGATGTCAGGAAACACACTAGGACTGTCATGATGTCAGGAAACACACATGGACTGTAATGATGTCAGAAAACACACTAGGACTGTCATGATGTCAGGAAACACACAAGGACTGTCATGATGTCAGGAAACACACTAGGACTGTCAAGATGTCAGGAAACACACAAAGACTGTCATGATGTCAGGAAACACACAAGGACTATCATGATGTCAGGAAACACACAAGGACTGTCATGATGTCAGGAAACACACAAGGACTATCATGATGTCAGGAAACACACAAGGACTGTCTTGATGTCAGGAAACACACAAGGACTGTCATGATGTCAGGAAACACACAAGGACTGTCAAGATGTCAGGAAACACACAAGGACTGTCAAGATGTCTGGAAACACACAAGGATTGTCAAGATGTCAGGAAATACACAAGGACTGTCAAGATGTCAGGAAACACACAAGGACTGTCAATGATGTCAAGAAACCACAAAGACTGTCAGATGTCAGAAACACACTAGGACTGTCAGATGTCAGGAAACACACAAGGATTGTCAATATGTCAGGAAACACACAAGGACTGTCAAGATGTCAGGAAACACACAAGGACTGTCAAGATGTCAGGAAACACACAAGGATTGTCAAGATGTCAGGAAATACACAGGGACTGTCAAGATGTCAGGAAACACACAAGGACTGTCAAGATGTCAGGAAACACACAAGACTGTCAAGATGTCAGGAAACACACAAGGACTGTCAAGATGTCAGGAAACACACAAGGACTGTCAAGATGTCAGGAAACACACAAGGATTGTCAAGATGTCAGGAAATACACAGGGACTGTCAAGATGTCAGGAAACACACAAGGACTGTCAAGATGTCAAGAAACACACAAAGACTGTCAAGATGTCAGGAAACACACAAGGACTGTCAAGATGTCAGGAAACACACAAGGACTGTCAAGATGTCAGGAAACACACAAGGACTGTCATGATGTCAGGAAACACACTAGGACTGTCAAGATGTCAGGAAACACACAAGGATTGTCAATATGTCAGGAAACTCACAAGGACTGTCAAGATGTCAGGAAACACACAAGGACTGTCAAGATGTCAGGAAACACACAAGGACTGTCAAGATGTCAGGAAACACACTAGGACTGTCAAGATGTCAGGAAACACACAAAGATTGTCAATATGTCAGGAAACTCACAAGGACTGTCAAGATGTCAGGAAACACACAAGGACTGTCAAGATGTCAGGAAACACACAAGGACAGAAAATGTGAAGCAGATCAATTTTTTTAAACAAATTTATTATATCGACAATTTTTGCTGCTTAATTCCCACTCTCAGGACCCAGGATGCATCTGTCCTATGCTACTGAAGGTGTTTAGAAGTGGACTCAATTATATCAAAAGTCATTTAGAAGGAATAGAAAAAAAATTCACATTATTTTTCAGATGTGTATCTACACACTTGAATATTCCTTTGTTGAATATTATTTGATAAAATATAACACAAGTGCAACTAATGTGACATTTTCGTTGGAGAGCGAAACGTTGCCACAATAAAATGCCATTTTAGTGGCACATATATTCTTTTATCTAATATTTTGTGGGTAATTCTGCCATTATTACTTTACTACACATGGGAAGCTGCGCCACACAGGTTCTGGCAACATTACACAAATAACTCGTACGTTTCGGTCCGACTTGGACCATTTACAAGTAACCTTCCTTTGTTAGTGTGACTTGTAAATGATCCAAGTCGGACCGAAACGTCGTGGTAAGCTTGTGTGTCCTATGTGCCGGTTACTTGTTCATTGTTCCAGTCACGGTATTGTGCATTTTTGTTCTTTCTCTCTTGGAATTTACTTCTGTAACTTAGGTCATAAAGTTCTTGTCAAATACTGCAAGAATCCTGCCATAGTTACTCGACACCCGGCTGCAAAAGTTGAAGCCGATCAGATGAGGGGTTCTAGAAGCCGTTCAGGAGAGCTACACTTAAACTTAGGCACCTAAGTTCCTCAGTCTTCTAATAACATGTTCATTTCCCCACTATAATCTACCTTGTCTATAATTATCATCGCATTTGCTTTGTCTGTTTCATAAGGTGAAGTCCAAGATCTTTACTTAATTCATGGTATAACTTAACAAATCTTTGAGGACAATTGTTGTTAAGTTATACCATGAATTAAGTCAAGATCTTGGACTTCACCTTACGAAACAGACAAAGCAAATGCGATAGTAATTATGGACAAGGTAGATTATAGTGGGGAAATGAACATGTTATTAGAAGACTGAGGAACTTAGGTGCCTCTTAAGTATCAGTGTCGTTGAGTTATGAAGCACCTTTGGTGAACGTGTGAAGCTGAGAAGCAAAGGCTTCTAGTACTAATTGGTCCCATTTTAGGAAATCACGGAACGGGTGGGACTTGAATCCATGGTGAGTCCTAAAACCTCAAAGGCCAGTGTGTTAACCACTGGGCCAACTGGCTTCAATAAGATTAATCCAACGAGGTATATTTCCATACATCATAGGGAGGTTAACATGGGCCACGACTGTGACCACAAATGCAGGATTTTTACAGATGAATCCCACACCAGCGTGACTGTAGCGAACTCTAGCTCAAGTCCCTTCAACGCCTCAATCTTCTTCTAGTCACCATATATCAGCGTTTAGGTTTAGTAGTCGACCAGATGATGATTCACGTTATGACCGAAATGCCCCAAAAAAGTCGGAGGAAGAAAAAATAAGCTGACACTTTAAAGTTAACTAATTATGTCACCTGATATTGTTTCCACAGGTTAATTAGTTGAAGGTGAGGATGGTGAGGAGAGAACCTTCTGATACTTACTGGAACCTTGCGTGTCCTGCACCAATGATTAACTTATTTTGGGGGTCATGCCCCCTCCACGCCCCCTCTCCCCCCTCCCCTGCCTTCATATATAATTCTCAAGGTGATAAATTAAAACATTCATCTTTATTTAAATAGGAAAACTAGGAAACTAGTTTATTATTCTTAACTTGATTATTGTTAATTACTTCAACGAGTCTTTTTAAGTAGCTAATAGTAAATATTTATCATATTAAGACCCCCCTGGAAGGTACTAGGGAGGAGGAAACCACTGGAAGACACTAGGGGGAGAAGCCCCCTGGAAGATACTAGGGGGGAGGAGCCCCTTGGAAGGTATTAGGGAGGAGCCCCCTGGAAGTTACTAGAGGGAGGAGCCCCCTGGAAGTTACTATGGGGGGGAGACATTCTGGAAGTTACTATGGGGGAGGAGACCCCTGGAAGTTACTATGGGATAGGAGACCCCTGGAAGTTACTAGGGGGGAGGAGCCCCTGGAAGTTACTAGGTGGAAGAGCCCCCTGGAAGTTACTAGGGGGAAGAGCCCCCTGGAAGTTACTAGGGGGAAGAGCCCGCTGGAAGTTACTAGGGGGTAGAGCCCCCTGGAAGTTACTAGAGGGAAGAGCCCCCTGGAAGTTACTATTGGAAGAGCCCCCCTGGAACTTATTAGGGGAAGGAGCCCCCTGAAAGTTACTAGGGACAGAAGCCCCCTGAAAGTTACTAGGGGGAGGAGACCCCCTGGAATTTACTAGGGGAAAGGAGATCCCCTGGAAGTTACTAGGGGGAGGAGACACCCTGGACGTTACTATGGGGGAGGAGACCCCTGGAAGTTACTAGGGGGGAGGAGCCCCTGGAAGTTACTAGGGGGAAGAGCCCCCTGGAAGTTACTAGCTGGTGGAGTCCCCTGGAAGTAACTAGGGGGGATGAAACCACCTGAAAGTTACTAGGGGAGAAAAAACCCTGGAAGTTACTAGGGGATAATAGATCCCTGGAAGTTACTAGGGGGGAGGAGCCCCTGGAAGTTACTAGGGGGAAGAGTCCCCTGGAAGTAACT
Source organism: Cherax destructor (assembly GCA_009830355.1). Lineage (NCBI taxonomy): Eukaryota > Metazoa > Arthropoda > Malacostraca > Decapoda > Parastacidae > Cherax > Cherax destructor. The sequence goes on from WNWK01004062.1 coordinate 85,719, forward strand.
AGGGGATAGGAGATCCCTGAAAGTTACTAGGGGGAGGAGACACCCTGGAAGTTACTAGGGAGGAGGAGACACCCTGAAAGTTGCTATGGGGTAGGAGACCCCTGGAAGTTACTAGGGGGGAAGAGCCCCTGGAAGTTACTAGGGGGAAGAGCCCCCTGGAAGTTACAAAGAGGAAGAGCCCCCTGGAATTATGGGAAGGAGACCCTGGAAGTTACTAGGGGGAAGAGCTCCCTGGAAGGTACTATGGAAGAGGACCCCATGGAAGTTACTATGGGTCAGGGGACCCCCCTGGAAGTTGCTAAGGCGGAGGAGATCCCCTGGAAGTTACTAGGGGGAGGAGACACCCTGGACGTTACTATGGGGAAGGAGACACCCTGGAAGTTACTAGGGGGAGGAGACCCCCAGGAACTTATTATGGGAGAGGAGACCCCTGGAAGTTACTAGGGGGAAGGGGACCCTGGAAGTTACTAGGGGGAAGAGCCCCCTGGAATTTACTATAGGGAAGAGCCCCCTGGAAGTTACTAGGGAGAAGAGCCTACTGGAAGTTACTATGGGAAGAGCCCCTTGGAAGATATTAGGGGAAAGAGCCCCATGGAAGTTACTAGGGGGAAGAGCTCCCTGGAAGGTACTATGGGAGAGGAGCCCCCTGAAAGTTACTAAGGGGGAGGAGACCCCCTGGAAGTTACTAGGGGGGAGGAGATACCCTGGAAGTTACTAGGCGGAGGAGACACTCTGAACGTTGCTATGGGGGAGGAGACCCCTGGAAGTTACTATGGGATACTAGAACCCTGGTCGTTACTAGTGGGGAGGAGCCCCTGGAAGTTACTAGGGGCAAGAGCCCCCTGGAAGTTACTAGGGGGAGGAGTCCCCTGGAAGTAACTAGGGGGAGGAGACCCCCTGGAAGTTACAAGAGGGGAGGGGACCCCCTGGAATTTGCTAGGGGGAGGAGATCCCCTGGAAGTTACTAGGTGGAGGAGACACCCTGGACGTTACTATGGAGGAGGAGACACCCTGGAAGTTACTAGGGGGAGGAGACCCTGTTGAAGTTATTATGGGAGAGGAGACCCCTGGAAGATACTAGGGGAGAGGAGACCCCTGGAAGTTACTAGGGGGAGGAGACCCCCTGGAAGTTACTATGGGAGGAGCCCCCCTGGAAGTTACTCACGCCCCACTAAGGTAAACGAGGCCCCCCCTAGAAATTAATCACGCCTAACTAAGGGAGAGGAGCCCCTTGGAAGTTACACCTCAATAGGGGGACGGTGGCCTCCCTGGAAGTTTCACCCCACTAGGGGACAGCGCCCCCGGTTAAGAACGGCTGCTCTAGACAGACTCTGAGGTCACTAGAGTGCACCTCGTCTTAGCCTCAGAATGTGCTCTAATGTGCTCTGTGGTAGAGGGAGATTCTTTGAACAGGTTAAGAATTTTGATGTGAGGAAATGGACCTGAGTTCCCTTACCTTAGATCGAACCTGAGTGTCTGCCATTCCTCTTGGCAATGCATCATTCCCTTCTAGAAATCAATCTCTTAACATTCCAAAATACAGTTTACCACAATATCTCCTGACTTTTGCTAATAAAATTTCAAAACTGGAACCTACATAACCCAGAACAAATTACAGCCTTACTTTAAGTAAGACTCATCAGTGTTGAAAGTTTGAAGCCGATCGAGAGAGATATTCTCAAGCTTTTCCAAACCAATTAAATACAAAATTGTAGAAAAAATGGAAGATTATTTTCGACAATCATTGTACGTACATTATACTTCTCTCTCTCTCTCTCTCTCTCTCTCTCTCTCTCTCTCTCTCTCTCTCTCTCTCTCTCTCTCTTCCTTCTCCTCTCTCCTCTCTCTCTCTCTACACCAACACTTTATACCACACCAGTACCTTATATCACACCAGTATCTTATACCACACAAGTACCTTATACCACACCAGTACCTTATACTACACCAGTACCTTATACCACACCAGTACCGTATACCACACCAGTACCTTATACCACACCAGTACCTTATACTACACCAGTACCTTATACCACACCAGTACCTTATACTACACCAGTACCTTATACCACACCAATACCTCATACTACATAGTACCTTATACCACACAAATACCTTATGTTACACCAGTACTTTATACCACACCAATACCTTATACTATACCAGTAACTTATACCAGTTTCTTATACCACACCAATACCTTATACCACACCAGTACCTTAAACCAAACATTAACTTATAGCACACCAGTAGCACATACGACACTAATACCTTATACAACACCAGTACATTATACCACACCAGTTCCTTATACTACACCAGTACCTTATAAAGCACCAATACCTTACACCAAACCAGTACCTTATACCTCACTAATATCTTATACTACACCAGTACCTTATATCACACCAATACAATATTCTACACCAGTACCTTATACCACACAGTACCTTATACTACACTAGTACCTTAAACCACACATAACCTTTTACCACAACAGTACCATATACAACACCAGTACATTATAACACACTAGTACATTATACCACACCAGAACCTTATTCCACACCAGTACCTTATACCACAATAGTACCTTATACCACACTAGTACCTTATACCACACAGTACCTTATACCACACCAGAACTTTATACCACACCAGTACCTTATACCACACTAGTACCTTATACCTCAGAAAAACTTTATACCACACAGTACCTTATAATACACAGAACCTTATAGCACACCAGTACCTTATATTACACCAGTACCTTATACCACGCATATACCTTATACTACACCAGTACCTTATACCACACAAATACTTTATATTACACCAGTACCTTATACCACACCAATACCTTTTACCACACCAGTACCTTATACCACACCAATACCTTATACTACACCAGTACCTTATACTACATCAATATATTATACTACACCAGTACCTTATACTACACCAGTACCTTATATCACACCAATACCTTATAGTACACCAGTACCTTGTACCACACTAGGACCTTATACGACACTAGTACCTTATACCACATTAGTACTTTATACCACACTAGTACCTTATACCACACAGTATCTTTTACCACACCATTACCTTATACCACATCCGTACCTTACACCACACCAATTCTAAATATTATACTAGTACCTTATTCCACAATTATACCTTATACTACAATAGTACCTTATATGACACCAATACCTTATACCACACCAATACCTTATTTAATACCAGTACCTTATACCACACCAGTTCCTTATACTACACCAGTACCTTATAAAACACAAGTACCTTATACCAAACCAGTTCCTTATACCACACCATTACCTTATACTACTCCAATACCTTATACCACACCAATACCTTATACAACACCAGTTCCTTATACTACAAAAATACCTTATATTACACCAGTACCTTATACTACACCAGTACCTTATATACACTAATACCTTATACTACACAAGTACCTTTTACCACACAGTACCTTATACCACAATGTACCTTTTACCACACCAGTACCATATACCACACCAGGACGTTATACAACCCTAGTACCTTATACCACACTAGTACCTTATACCACACAGTACCTTATACCACACCAGTACCTTATACCACACAGTACCTTATAGCACACAGTACCTTATACCACACCAGTACCTTATTTCACACTAGTACCTTATACCTCACCAATTCCTTATACCACCACATTAGCAGCTTATACCACACTAGTACCTTATACCACACAGTACCTTATACCACCAGTACCTTATACCAAACTAGTACCTTATGCCACACTAATACCTTATGCCACATTAGTACCTTATATCTCACCAGTACTTTATTCAACACCAGTACCTTGCACCACACTAATACCTTATACCACACTAGTACCTTATACTACACAGTATTTTATACCACACCATACCTAATATCACACCAGTACCTTTTTCCACACCAGTACCTTATACCAGAATAGTACCTTATACCACACCAGTTCTTTATACCACACCAGTACCTTCTTCCACACAGTAGATCCAGGAGTTGTAAATCAACACTCACAGTAGACCCATGAGTTGTAGACCAACACTCACAGTAGGCCCAGGAGCTGGAATTCCGCTCGTGGTCCGAGTTTGACAACTATAAACATGAAACTGCCTTGAAAAAAAAGGTTGCAAGATACGTTGACGATGGTGCACAGGTGATGTTGATGATGGTGCACAGGTGGTGTTGATGATGGTGCACAGGTGGTGTTGATGATGGTGCACAGGTGGTGTTGATGATGGTGCACAGGTGGTGTTGATGATGGTGCACAGGTGGTGTTGATGGTGCACAGGTGGTGTTGATGATTGTGCACAGGTGGTGTTGGTGATTGTGCACAGGTGGTGTTGATGATGGTGCACAGGTGGTGTTGATGATAGTGCACAGGTGGTGTTGATGATGGTGCACAGGTGGTGTTGATGATGGTGCACAGGTGGTGTTGATGATGGTGCACTTTTGGTGTTGTTGATGGTGCACAGGTGGTGTTGATGATGGTGCACATGTGGTGTTGATGGTGCACAGGTGGTGTTGACGATGGTGCACAAGTGGTGTTAACGATGGTGCACAGGTGGTGTTGATGATGGTGCACAGGTGGTGTTGATGATGGTGCACAGGTGGTGTTGATGATGGTGCACAGGTGGTGTTGATGATGGTGCATAGGTGGTGTTGATGATGGTGCACAGGTGGTGTTGATGATGGTGCACAGGTGGTGTGATGGTGCACAGGTGAGGTTGATGATTGTGCACAGGTGGGTTGATGATTGTGCACAGGTGGTGTTGATGATTGTGCACAGGTGGTGATGATGGTGCACAGGTGGTGTTGATGGTGCACAGGTGGTGTTGACGATGGTGCACAGGTGGTGTTGACGATGGTGCACAAGTGGTGTTGATGATGGTGCACAGGTGGTGTTGATGATGGTGCACAGGTGGTGTTGATGGTGCACAGGTGGTGTTGACGATGGTGCACAAGTGGTGTTGACGATGGTGCACAGGTGGTGTTGACGATGGTGCACAGGTGGTGTTGACGATGGTGCACAAGTGGTGTTGACGATGGTGCACAGGTGGTGTTGACGATGGTGCACAAGTGGTGTTGATGATGGTGCACAGGTGGTGTTGATGATGGTGCACAAGTGGTGTTGATGATGGTGCACAGGTGGTGTTGATGATGGTGCACAGGTGGTGTTGATGATGGTGCATAGGTGGTGTTGTTGATAGTGCAGAGGTGGTGATGTTGATGGTGCAGAGGTGTTGATGATGTTGCACAGGTGGTGTTGACGATGGTGCACAGGTGGTGTTGATGATGGTGCACAGGTGGTGTTGACGATGGTGCATAGATGATGCTGATGATGGTGCACAGGTGGTGTTGATGATGGTGCACATGTGGTGTTGACGATGGTGCACAGGTGGTGTTGATGATGATGCACAGGTGGTGTTGTTTGTGCACAGGTCGTGTTGACGGAGGTGCACAGGTCGTTTTGACGGTGGTGCACAGGTCGTATTGACGGTGGTGCACAGGTCGTGTTGAGAACGCTGGCCTCCGCTGTTAAACCAGCAACAATTCTTTTTTCCATTTTGAGACAATGAAGTGAAGATAAGAGTGTGTGCAATAAGTAGTCGTGGTTGTGACGCGCTGAAAACAATATAAAAAAGTTCAATACAACATTGTTACAGTGTGGAGTGAGAAGGAAACCAAGGTAGGTGCCCCTCGTAATGCCCTTTCTAGATAGGAGAAAGCTTAGTGGTACTATAAACCAGTGTGAGAGGAGGACAAAGACAGCACAAGAGTGTTCGTCTACGTCTTCATGGTTCAGACTTTCAAAGTATATGCAGTCGGCTGCATAATATATAATTCAGTGGGGAAAAGCCGTCTACTGACCACGATCCAGCCGGAAACTTCCATGCTGGGCTGCCAGAAGTTATTTTTAAGGTGGGCCAGAAGCCAGAGCAAGTGTTTAATGCTGACGAAACAGAATTAAATTGAAAAGATGTCTAAAAGTTGTATCAGCAAGTAAGATACTGGTGCAGCCGGATTCAAGGCAGTGAAGGATCGTTTCAGCTTCCTTCTGTACGCTAATGCTTCATGTTATTTTAAGTGCAAAACTGCTTACTTAATCACCCCCAGATTCCCCGTGTCCTACAAGGTAAAACTGAGATAATTTGCCTGTTATCTGGCTGTCTAGCATAACAACATGGACGGGGAAGACCTTGTATTTGCAAAGAAAGAAACTGATTCTATGTTGTCAGTCCTGTGAATATTCTCAGCTACCGCAGTTTCTGTACCCAAATGTGAAAGGTTTGTTTTTAGCACGAAGATGATACAATCACTAGAGTGATGAGTGATTAAGAATATAACTGCCACTACACACGCAAGGTCACGAAGAAATTCTTGGTAGCAATATATTAAACCTCCGAGTGCATTGTGATGTAAGTCAGCTGATATAAGATCGGTTTTGCATTTTCCCACAGATTTCAATTATTTTTTCCATATATTCATGACTGATAATGGATCCTTAGCAATCACTATCTATCATCTATCTATCTATCTATCTATCTATCTATCTATCTATTATCTATCTATATATATATATATATATATATATATATATATATATATATATATATATATATATATATATTTGGGGATTTTCTTTCTTTTGGGTCACCCTGCCTCGGCGGGATACGGCCGACTTGTTGAAAATATATATATATATATATATATATATATATATATATATATATATATATATATATAATCCTAAGTAATAGTAGGTTGGTAGACAGCAACCGCCAGGGAGGTACTACCGTCCTGCCAAGTGAGTGTAAAACGAAAGCCTGTAATTGTTTTACATGATGGTAGGATTGCTGGTGTCTTTTTTCTGTCTCATAAACATGCAAGATTTCAGGTATGTCTTGTTACTTCTACTTAAACTTAGGTCACACTACACATTCATGTACAAGCATATATACACACACCCCTCTCGGGTTTCTTCTATTTTCTTACTAGTTCTTGTTCTTATTTCCTCTTATCTCCATGCGGAAGTGGAACAGAATTCTTCCTCCGTAAGCCATGCGTGTCGTAAGAGTCGACTAAAATGCCAGGAGCAAGGGGCTAGTAACCCCTTCTCCTGTATACATTACTAAAGTTAAAAAGAGAAACTTTTATTTTTCTCTTTGGGCCACCCCGCCTTGGTCGGAAACTGCCGATTTGTTGAAAGATATATATATATATATATATATATATATATATATATATATATATATATATATATATGGGAAGAGGAAAGGGAAAATTTACGACACTCTAAACTACTGGACCAAACAATCCTATAAACAACATGAGCCTAGTGAACTAGGCTTGCTTCATGTTGCTATTCCCAGGGTTTGATCCCTGGTTTCCCGCAGTATGTTATTGATTAAATACCACTTGTTCGTGGTTACAATACGATATATACTGCTTGTGGAGGCTAGTACACAAAACGGGGAGTAGAATGAAATTAGCTCTTAGGCACCCACACCACCGTATGTCCTCGCAACATGAAGCAAGCCTAGTTCGTTAGGCTCATGTTGATAAATTAGATACATGTGCAACTCTTGGGTATCATCAATGAGGAAACGTTTCGCCACACAGTAGCTTCATCAGTCCATACAAAGGATGAGTTTGAGGTAATCAGTCCCTCAGCCTTGAGTCGATGTAATCAGTCCAGGTTTGTCCCAGGATGCGACCCACACCAGTCCACTAACACCCTGGTACCCATTTTATACTGATGGGTGAACATTGACAGCAGGTACCGGGGATTCGATCTCCGAACCTCAGTGTGTGAGCTAAGTGCGCTAGTGATCGAGCTACGGGACACCCTAAATCACAAGGCTAAAAAAAACAAACAAGAACGCAACAGTTAAAAACCCTAACAAGCAGTGACTCACATGCTAGGCAGAATGGCCTTAAAGAAGTGGTGAGGTCTTAAAAAAATAAATTAATAAACATAAGTCAACAACGAAGATGAGTGGAACACTATACTAAGAGATTTGGTGGGAGCAGAAAGTCAAGTGATCTGAGACTCAATACACGACTCAAGTCTCAAGTGATTTGGAGGCAGTACAGAGGTCGTGTCTGAGGGCAGTATGTGGTGTGAATATTATGCAGAGTTTGTAGTTTTGAGGTTAGAAGGAGGTGCAGGTATTCTAGAAGTGTTATCCAGAGGGCTGAGTAGGGGTTGTGATGTGGTTGGGACATTTAGACAGGCTGGAGCAAAACAGGATGACTTGGAGGGCTTATAAATCTGTAGTGGGAGGAAGGCGGGGTAGGGGTCGTCATCCAGCAAACATGTGTGAGCGTGTTAGGAGTGATTGGAGGCTAGTGGTATTTATGACTTGAAATGCTGTTGGAGTGTAAGCGTGGTAACAACTATGAAGGGATTCTGGGAAACCAGTTAGTCAGACTTGAGTCCTGGATGTGGGAAGTAAAGTAACTGCACTCTAAAGGATTATGGGGATATTTCAGTTTTCAACTGCAGTATCGGCGCGCCTCTGGGAAGACAGTGATGGAGTGAGGGACAAGGAAGTTGTTTCTTCTTTTTCGGGTCAAAATGCCTCGTTGGGAGACGGCCGGTGACTAAAAATAAATAAATAAATACATACATAAATATATATATATATATATATATATATATATATATATATATATATATATATATATATATATATATATATATATATATGTGTGTGTGTGTGTGTGTGTGTGTACTCACCTAATTGCGGTTGCAGGGGTCGAGACTCAGCTCCTGGCCCCTCCTCTTCACTGTCGTGTATGTGTGTGTGTGTATGTATGTATGTGTGTGTGTGTGTGTGTGTATGTGTGTGTTTTACCCTGTATTACTGTCAAAGCTGTAATATCAACTAAGTATTGTGTTTATAAAGTCAGACTCGAGGTCACTTAGCTAAACAATTAATTCGACGTCTGCAGCCTCAGATATGTTCCCACTAATTTAGCAAGGAGTTATGTCTGGCAATATTACGTCGCAACCTGTTGAACAGTCCCCAAACTTGCCAGGCTAATCCTTTATACTTTGTTATGAAGACCTGCAGCGTGTTGGCTGATATTAGCCCATGAAAACCCCAGTAATGACTCCACCAAGTTTATCAGTGTTCTATCTTGTGGGGTATTCAGCCCTTGAGTAAATGCTGGATTAAAATATGCATCTAGTTTCTGCTCGTGGATACCCCTCTGCATACACACACACACACACACACACACACACACACATTCACACACACACCAGTAGCGACCAGCGAAGAGGCGGGGCCAGGAGCTATGAATCGACCCCTGCAACCACAACTAGGTGAGTACAACACACACTGGGCTACGACCTGAGGTATGGAAGATGGCAAAGGTAGTCCCCATTTTTAAGAAAGGAGACAGAAACGAGGCACTAAACTATAGACCAGTGTCACCGACGTGTATAGTATGCAAGGTCATGGAGAAGATCATAAGGAGGTAGAGTGGTAGTGCACCTGGAACGGAACATGATTATAAACGACAACCAGCACGGATTCATGGAAGGCAAATCCTGTGTCACAAACCTACTTAAGTTTTTTGACAAAGTAACAGAAGTAAGACACGAGAAAGAGGGGTGGGTTGATTTCATTTTCTTGGACTGCAAGAAGGCCTTCGCCACAGTTCCTCACAAGAGATTAGTTCAGAAGCTAGAGGATCAGGCATGTATAACAGGAAGGGCACTGCAATGGATCAGAGAATACCTGACAGGGAGGCAACAACGGGTCATGGTACATGATGAGGTATCACAGTGCGCGACTGTGACGAGCGGGGTCCCACAGGGGTCAGTCCTAGGACCAGTGCTATTCTTGGTATATGTGAATGACATGACGGAAGGAATAGACTCAGAAGTGTCCCTGTTCGCAGATGATGTAAAGTTAATGACGAGAATTAAATCAGAAGAGGATCAGGCAGGACTTCAAAGAGACCTGGACAGGCTGGACACGTGGTCCAGCAACTGTCTTCTCGAATTTAACCCTGCCAAATGCAAAGTCATGAAGATCGGGGAAGGGCAAAGAAGACCGCAGACAGAGAATAGGCTAGGTGGCCAAAGACTGCAAACCTCGCTCAAGGAGAAAGACCTTGGGGTGAGTATAACACCGAGTACGTCTCTGGAAGCACACATCAACCAGATAACTGCTGCAGCATATGGGCGCCTAGCAAACCTGAGAATAGCGTCAAGAAATTAGAGAAAGTGCAAAGGTTTACGACAAGGTTAGTTCCAGAGCTAAGGTAAATGTCCTACGAAGAAAGGTTAAGGAAAATCGGCCTGTCAACACTGGAGGACAGGATTGTTAGGGGAGACATGATAACGACATACAAAATACTGCGTGGAACAGACAAGGTGGATAGAAACAGGATGTTCCAGAGAGGGGACACAGAAACAAGGGGTCACAATTGGAAGTTTAAGACTCAGATGAGTCAAAGAGATGGTAGCAAGTATTTCTTCAGCCATATAGTAGTAAGGAAGTGGAATAATCTAGCAAGTGATGTAGTGGAGGCAGGAACAATACATAGCTTTAAGACGAGGTGTGATAAAGCTCATGGAGCAGGGAGGGAGAGGACCCAGTAGCGATCAGTGAAGAGGCGGGGCCAGGAGCTGAGTCTCGACCTCTGCAACCACAAATAGGTGAGTACACACACACAAATATAGTATATATATATCATATACCTATTGGTAAAAAAAAAAGAATGAAAAGATGGGGTGTGTAGGGAAAGAGGAATATTTAAATGGCTTCTTGAAGAAATCCAAATATTCTTCCTTGAAGCCTTTTTATCCACTTCTCCGAGGTTATGGGTCCCACAATTTGGTAACTGTAGGTAGCTAGGAAGAATGCTTGGTAAATTGTCTCACACTGGAAGCTCAGCCATGGTGCGGTATTGTCTCACACTGGAAGCTCGACCATGGTGCGGTATTGTCTCATACTGGAAGCTCGACCATGGTGCGGTATTGTCTCAATATGGAAGCTCGACCATGGTGCGGTATTGTCTCACACTGGAAGTTCGACCATGGTGCGGTATTGTCTCACACTGGAAGCTCACCCATGGTGCGGTATTGTCTCATATTGGAAGCTCAGCCATGGTGCGGTATTGTCTCACACTGGAAGCTCGAATATGGTGCGGTTTTGTCTCACACTGGAAGCTCGACCATGGTGCTGTATTGTCTCACACTGGAAGCTCAACCATGGTGCGGTATTGTCTCATATTGGAAGCTCAGCCATGGTGCGGTATTGTCTCACACTGGAAGCTCGACCATGGTGCGGTATTGTCTAAATATGGAAGCTCGACCATGGTGCTGTATTGTCTCACACTGGAAGCTCAACCATGGTGCGGTATTGTCTCACACTGGAAGCTCAGCTATGGTGCGGTATTGTCTCACACTGGAAGCTCGACCATGGTGTGGTATTGTCTCACACTGGAAGCTCAGCCATGGTGTGGTATTGTCTCACACTGGAAGCTCAGCCATGGTGCGGTATTGTCTCACACTGGAAGCTCAGCTATGGTGCGGTATTGTCTCACACTGGAAGCTCAACCATGGTGTGGTATTGTCTCACACTGGAAGCTCAGCCATGGTGCGGTATTGTCTCACACTGGAAGCTCGACCATGGTGCGGTATTGTCTCACACTGGAAGCTCAGCCATGGTGTGGTATTGTCTCACACTGGAAGCTCGACCATGGTGTGGTATTGTCTCACACTGGAAGCTCGACCAGGGTGCGGTATTGTCTCACACTGGAAGCTCAACCATGGTGCGGTATTGTCTCAAACTGGAAGCTCAGCCATGGTGCGGTATTGTCTCACACTGGAAGCTCGACCATGGTGTGGTATTGTCTCACACTGGAAGCTCGACCATGGTGGGTATTGTCTCACACTGAAGCTCGACCATGGTGCGTATTGTCTCACACTGAAGCTCAACCATGGTGTGTATTGTCTCACACTGGAAGCTGACCATGGTGCGGTATTGTCTCAAACTGGAAGCTCAACCATGGTGCGGTATTGTCTCAAACTGGAAGCTCGACCATGGTGCGGTATTGTCTCACACTGGAAGCTCGACCATGGTGCGGTATTGTCTCACACTGGAAGCTCAACCATGGTGCGGTATTGTCTCACACTGGAAGCTCAACCATGGTGCGGTATTGTCTCACACTGGAAGCTCAACCATGGTGCGGTATTGTCTCACACTGGAAGCTCAACCATGGTGCGGTATTGACTCACACTGGAAGCTCGACCATGGTGCGGTATTGTCTCACACTGGAAGCTCAACCATGGTGCGGTATTGACTCACACTGGAAGCTCAACCATGGGGCGGTATTGACTCACACTGGAAGCTCGACCATGGTGCGGTATTGTCTCACACTGGAAGCTCGACCATGGTGCGGTATTGTCTCACACTGGAAGCTCAACCATGGTGCGGTATTGACTCACACTGGAAGCTCGACCATGGTGCGGTATTGTCTCACACTTGAAGCTCTGCTACATAGCTACCTTGTTTTTGTGTCTGCACTTATATTTGCACTGCTAGTAAGGCGAGCATTAACAGTAGGATAGTGACATTATCCTGCAGATGTCCACTCTCAGAAAGTTCCTGGCATCAGAAGAGACAGACCAGCCTTCCTGTTGAACAACTAACGTTATGATTCATCTTATGTGTTCATAACACATGCAGAAATGATACGAGCCGTTGCGTGAAACACTTTCTGGTTTCCAAGTTTCAAAGTTAGCTTTGACTAAACTTTGGTAACTTACCAATTCTATGTGAAATACATATAGTTTACCTCATCACTAAAGCAATCATGAAGATTGGTTCAGCTCAGAGGGTAAGAGTCCATCCTGCTCTCCTTGTGACACAGTGCCATGAGTAACTGTATCCACACTGATGAACTGAAAGCAGTTTGGTATAATATATTTTAAACGCTCAGTTTTATGAAGAAATGGAAATGGAGTCATTGATGACATATTGTTAATTAATAAATCTTTCGACATAAATACAGGTTGCAATCCTGCTTATTTACATATAAGTATCACGGAACAATGTAACTAATAACTCAACAAATTGTTCTCCGCATAATGCATACAATTATCTACATAACGAATCTGTATTAAAATACTGAATGTAAATCCACATGAATATAAATGAAGCTGTTAGAATATATTTAAGATTGTTCCCCTTGCCTATACTAGACGTCCACTCCTTGCCTATACTAGACGTCCACTCCTTGCCTATACTAGACGTCCACTCCTTGCCTATACTAGACGTCCACTCCTTGCCTATACTAGACGTCCACTCCTTGCCTATACTAGACGTCCACTCCTTGCCTATACTAGACGTCCACTCTTGCCTATACTAGACGTCCACTCCTTGCCTATACTAGACGTCCACTCCTTGCCTATACTAGACGTCCACTCCTTGCCTATACTAGACGTCCACTCCTTGCCTATACTAGACGTCCACTCCTTGCCTATACTAGACGTCCACTCCTTGCCTATACTAGACGTCCACTCTTGCCTATACTAGACGTCCCTCTTGCCTATACTAGACGTCCACTCTTGCCTATACTAGACGTCACTCCTTGCCTATACTAGACGTCCATCCTTGCCTATACTAGACGTCCACTCCTTGCTATCTAGACGTCCACCTTGCTTATACTAGACGTCCACTCCTTGACTATACAAGACGTCCACTCCTTGCCCATACTAGACGTCCACTAAGTGCCTATACTAGACGTCCACTCCTTGCCTATACTAGATGTCCACTTATTGCCTATACCAGATGTCCACTCCTTGCCCATACTAGACGTCCACACTTTGCCTATACTAGACGTCCACTCCTTGCCCATACTAGACGTCCACTCCTTGCCCATACTAGACGTCCACTCCTTGCCTATAATAGACGTCCACTCCTTGCCTCATACTAGACGTGACTCTTTGCCTATACTAGACGTCCACTCCTTGACTATACAGACGTCCAATCCTTGCCCATACTAGACGTCCACTAATTGCCTATACTAGACGTCCATTCCTTGCCTATACTAGATGTCCACTTATTGCCTATACCAGACGTCCACTCCTTGCCCATACTAGACGTCCACATTTGCCTATACTAGACGTCCACTCCTTGCCCATACTAGACGTCCACTCCTTGCCTATACTAGACGTCCACTCTTGCCTATACTAGACGTCCTCTCCTTGCCTATGCTAGACTTTCACTCCTTGTCTATACTAGACATCCACTCCTTGCCTATGCTAGACGTCCACTCCTTGCCTATACTTGACGTCCACTCCTTGACTATACTAGACGTCCACTCCTTGCCTATACTAGACGTCCACTCCTTGCCTATACTAGACGTCCACTCCTTGCATATGCTAGACTTCCACTCCTTGCTTATACTAGACGTCCACTCCTTGACAATACAAGACGTCCACTCCTTGCCATATAGACGTCCACTATTGCCTATACTAGACGTCCACTCTTGCCTATACTAGATGTCCACTTTGCCTATCAGACGTCCATTCCTTGCCCATACTAGACGTCCACACTGCCTATACTAGACGTCCACTCCTTGCCTATACTAGACGTCCACTCCTTGCCTATACTAGACGTCCACTCTTTGCCTATACTAGACGTCCACTCTTTGCCTATACTAGACGTCCACTCGTTGCCTATACTAGACGTCCACTCCTTGCCTATACTAGACGTCCACTCTTTGTCTATACTAGACGTCCACTCGTTGCCTATACTAGACGTCCACTCCTTGCCTATACTAGACGTCCACTCTTTGCCTATACTAGACGTCCACTCGTTGCCTATACTAGACGTCCACTCCTTGCCTATACTAGATGTCCACTCCTTGCCTATACTAGACGTCCACTCTTTGCGTATACTAGACGTCCACTCTTTGCCTATACTAGACGTCCACTCCTTGCCTATACTAGACGTCCACACCTTGCCTATACTAGACGTCCACTCCTTGCCTATACTAGACGTCCACTCATTGCTTATACTAGACGTCCACTCCTTGCCTATACTAAACGTCCACTCATTGCCTATACTAGACGTCCACTTCTTGCCTATACTAGACGTCCACTCTTTGCCTATACTAGACGTCCTCTCCTTGCCTATACTAGAGGTCCATTCCTTGCCCATACTAGACGTCCACACTTTGCCTATACTAGACGTCCACTCGTTGCCTATACTAGACGTCCTCTCCTTGTCTATGCTAGACGTCCACTCTTTGCCTATACTAGACGTCCACTCGTTGCCTATACTAGACGTCCACTCCTTGCCTATACTAGACGTCCTCTCCTTGCCTATACTAGACGTCCACTCCTTGCTTATACTAGACGTCCACTCCTTGCCTATACTAGACGTCCACTCGTTGCCTATACTAGACGTCCACTCGTTGCCTATACTAGACGTCCTCTCGTTGCCTATACTAGATGTCCACTGGTTGCCTATACTAGACGTCTTCTCCTTGCCTATGCTAGACGTCCACTCCTTGCCTATACTAGACGTCCACTCCTTGCCCATACTAGACGTCCACTCCTTGCCTATACTAGACGTCCACTCCTTGCCTATACTAGACGTCCTCTCCTTGCCTATGCTAGACGTCCACTCCTTGCTTATACTAGACGTCCACTCCTTGCCTATACTAGACGTCCACTCCTTGCCTATACTAGACGTCCACTCCTTGCCTATACTAGACGTCCACTCGTTGCCTATACTAGACGTCCACTCGTTGCCTATACTAGACGTCCACTCCTTGCCTATGCTAGACGTCCACTCCTTGCCTATACTAGACGTCCACTCCTTGCTATATTAGACGTCCACTCCTTGCCCATACTAGACGTCACCTCCTTGCCTATACTAGACGTCCACTCCTTGCCTATGCTAGACGTCCACTCCTTGTCTATACTAGACGTCCACTCCTTGCCTATATTAGACGTCCACTCCTTGCCTCTATTAGACGTCCACTCCTTGCCTATACTAGACGTCCACTCCTTGCCTATACTAGACGTCCACTCCTTGCCTATATTAGATGTCCACTCCTTGCCCATACTAGACGTCTACTCCTTTCCCATACTAGACGTCCACTCTTTGCCCATACTAAACGTCCACTCCTTGCCTATACTAGACGTCCACTCCTTGCCCATACTAGAGGTCCACTCCTTGCCTATACTAGACGTCCACTCCTTGCCCATACTAGACGTCCACTCCTTGCCTATACTAGACGTCCACTCCTTGCCTATACTAGACGTCCACTCATTGCCTATACCAGACGTCCACATAATAAATATGTACATTATATGTAATCAAAAGGCAAAATACACTTGATTAGTTTTAAAAAGCCATAAGAAGCCTTCCTCAAGAAGTTAAATATTGAGGGAAGAAAACAAGTAAAAAAGCCAGGTGAACACCAGAGAGTTGGCTCTATTCTCTGTGTGACATCACCAAGTTAGATATATTCTCTGTGTGACATCACCAAGTTAGGTATATTCTCTGTGTGACATCACCATGTTGGCTCTATTCTCTGTGTGACATCACCAAGTTGGCTCTATTTTATGTGTGACATCTCCAAGTGGGCTCTGTTCTCTGTGTGACATCTCCAAGTTCGCTCTATTCTCTGTGTGACATCTCCAAGTTGGCTCTATTCTCTGTGTGACATCTCCAAGTTGGTTCTGTTTTCTGTGTGACATCTCCAAGTTAGCTCTGTTTTCTGTGTGACATCTCCAAGTTAGGTCTGTTCTCTGTGTAACATCTCCAAGTGGGCTCTATTCTTTCTGTGATATCTCCAAGTTAGCTCTATTCTCTCTGTGACGTCTCCAAGTTGGTTCTATTCTCTGTGTGACATCTCCAAGTTGGCTCTATTCTCTGTGTGACATCAAGTTGGTTCTATTCTCTCTGTGACATCTCCAAGTTAGGTCTATTCTCTCTGTGACGTCTCCAAGTTGGCTCTATTCTCTGTGTGACATCTCCAAGTTGGTTCTATTCTCTCTGTGACATCACCAAGTTATCTCTGTTCTCTGTGTGACATCTCTAAGTTGGCTCTATTCTCTCTGTGACGTCCCCAAGTTGGCTCTATTCTCTGTGTGACATCTCCAAGTTGGCTCTATTCTCTGTGTGACATCTCCAAGTTGGCTCTATTCTCTGTGTGACATCTCCAAGTTGGCTTTATTCTCTCTGTGACATCTCCAAGTTGGCTCTATTCTCTGTGTGACATCTCCAAGTTGGCTTTATTCTCTCTGTGACATCTCCAAGTTGGCTCTATTCTCTGTGTGACATCTCCAAGTTGGCTCTATTCTCTCTGTGACATCTCCTAGTTGCTTCACATGGTATGTATAACAACTCAAAAAATGACTCACATAAATCTGTTTTATAACTCTTGAACAAACACATTATAAAGTAAGTTCCACACTTTATGATCAAGTAAGGTCTACACTTTATGATCATGTAAGGTCTACACTTTATGATCATGTAAGATCTGCATTTTATGATCATGTAAGATCTACACTTTATGATCAAGTAAGATTTACACTTTATGATCATGTAAGATCTACACTTTATGATCATGTAAGATCTACACTTTATGATCATGTAAGATCTTCACTTTATGATCATGTAAGATCTTCACTTTATGATCATGTAAGATCTACACTTTATGATCATGTAAGATCTTCACTTTATGATCAAGTAAGATTTACACTTCATGATCATGTAAGATCTACACTTTATGATCATGTAAGATCTTCACTTTATGATCATGTAAGGTCCACACTTTATGATCATGTAAGATCCACACTTTATGATCATGTAAGATCTACACTTTATGATCATGTAAAATATACACTTTATGATCATGTAAGGGCCACACTTTATGATCATGTAAGATCTACACTTTATGATAATGTAAGATCTACACTTTATGATCATGTAAGATCTTCACTTTATGATCATGTAAGATCTTCACTTTATGATCATGTAAGATCTACACTTTATGATCATGTAAGATCTACACTTTATGATCATGTAAGATCTACACTTTATGATCATGTAAGATCTTCACTTTATGATCATGTAAGATCTTCACTTTATGATCATGTAAGATCCACACTTTATGATCATGTAAGATCCACACTTTATGATCATGTAAGATCTACACTTTATGATCATGTAAGATCTACACTTCATGATCATGTAAGATCTACACTTTATGATCATGTAAGATCTTCACTTTATGATCATGTAAGATCCACACTTTATGATCATGTAAGATATACACTTTATGATCATGTAAGATCTTCACTTTATGATCATGTAAGATCTACACTTTATGATCATGTAAGATCTTCACTTTATGATCATGTAAGATCCACACTTTATGATCATGTAAGATCTACACTTCATGATCATGTAAGATCTACACTTCATGATCATGTAAAATCCACACTTTATGATCATGTAAGATATACACTTTATGATCATGTAAGATCTACACTTTATGATCATGTAAGATCTACACTTTATGATCATGTAAGATCTTCACTTCATGATCATGTAAGGTCTACACTTTATGATCATGTAAGATCTTCACTTTATGATCATGTAAGATCTACACTTTATGATCATGTAAGATCTTCACTTTATGATCATGTAAGCTCTTCACTCTATGATCATGTAAGATATACACTTTATGATCATGTAAGATCTACACTTTATGATCATGTAATATCTTCACTTTATGATCATGTAAGATCTACACTTCATGATCATGTAAGATCTACACTTCATGATCATGTAAGATCTACACTTCATGATCATGTAAGATCTACACTTTATTATCATGTAAGATCTTCCCTTTATGATCATGTAAGATCTACACTTCATGATCATGTAAGATCTACACTTCAGGATCATGTAAGATCTACACTTCATGATCATGTAAGATCTACACTTCATGATCATGTAAGATCTACACTTCATGATCATGTAAGATCTTTACTTTATGATCATGTAAGATCCACAATTTATGATCATGTAAGATCTAAACTTTATGATCATGTAAGATCCACACTTTATGATCATGTAAGGTCTTCACTTTATGATCATGTAAGATCTACACTTTATGATCATGTAAGATCTTCACTTTATGATCAAGTAAGATTTACACTTCATGATCATGTAAGATCCACACTTTATGATCATGTAAGATCTAACTTCATGATCATGTAAGATCTTCACTTATGATCATGTAAGATCTCACTTTATGATCATGTAAGATCTCACTTATGATCATGTAAGATCTACACTTTATGATCATGTAAGATCTACACTGATATGAAGATCTTCACTTTATGATCATGTAAGATCTACACTTCATGATCATGTAAGATCTACACTTCATGATCATGTAAGATCTACACTTCATGATCATGTAAGATCTACACTTTATTATCATGTAAGATCTACACTTTATGATCATGTAAGATCTACACTTCATGATCATGTAAGATCTACACTTCATGATCATGTAAGATCTACACTTCATGATCATGTAAGATCTACACTTCATGATCATGTAAGATCTACACTTATGATCATGTAAGACTACACTTATGATCATGTAAGATCTACACTTTATGATCATGTAAGATCTACACTTCATGATCATGTAAGATCTCACTTCATGATCATGTAAGATCTACACTTCATGATCATGTAAGATCTACACTTCATGATCATGTAAGATCTACACTTTATGATCATGTAAGATCTACACTTTATTATCATGTAAGACTACACTTCATGATCATGTAAGATCTACACTTTATTATCATGTAAGATCTACACTTCATGATCATGTAAGATCTACACTTCATGATCATGTAAGATCTACACTTTATGATCATGTAAGATCTACACTTCATGATCATGTAAGATCTACACTTTATTATCATGTAAGGTCTACACTTTATGATCATGTAAGATCTACACTTTATTATCATGTAAGATCTACACTTTATTATCATGTAAGATCTACACTTCATGATCATGTAAGATCTACACTTCATGATCATGTAAGATCTACACTTTATTGTCATGTAAGATCTACACTTTATTATCATGTAAGATCTACACTTTATTATCATGTAAGAGCTACACTTCATGATCATGTAAGATCTACACTTTATTATCATGTAAGAGCTACACTTCATTATCATGTAAGAGCTACACTTCATGATCATGTAAGATCTACACTTCATGATCATGTAAGAGCTACACTTCATGATCATGTAAGAGCTACACTTCATGATCATGTAAGATCTACACTTTATGATCATGTAAGATCTACACTTTATTGTCATGTAAGATCTACACTTTATTATCATGTAAGATCTACACTTTATTATCATGTAAGATCTACACTTTATTATCATGTAAGATATACACTTTATTATCATGTAAGATCTACACTTTATTATCATGTAAGATCTACACTTTATTATCATGTAAGATCTACACTTTATGATCATGTAAGATCTACACTTTATTATTTATTATCGTGTAAACAAAGAGTCGCGGAAATGAAACATTTAACTGGATTAATCGACTGTAATTTTCTATAAATATCGATTTTACATTTTGCCAGTTATATGAGTTACATCTAGAAAACCCGGGACACTGGAACACTAGAACACTGGGACACTGGGACACTGGAACAATGGGACACTGGGACACTGGGACACTGAGACACTGGGACACTGGGACACTGGAACACTAGAACACTGGGACACTGGGACACTGGGACAATGGGACACTGGGACACTAAGACACTGGGACACTGGGACACCTGGGCACTGGGACACTGGAACACTGGGACACTGGGACACTGGGACACTGGGACACTGGGACACTGGGACACTGGAACACTGGGGCACTGGGACACTGGAACACTGGAACACTGGGACACTGGGACACTGGGACACTGGGACACTGGGACACTGGAATACTGTGACACTGGGACACTGGGACACCAGGACACTGGAACATTTTGACACTAGGACACTGGAACACTGGAACACTGGGACACTGGGACTCTGGGACACTGGAACACTGGAACACTGGGACACTGGAACACTGGGACACTGGAACACTGGACCACTGGAACACTGGGACACTGGAACACTGGGACACTGGAACACTGGGACACAGAAACACTGGGACACTGGGACTCTGGGACACTGGAACACTGGAACACTGGGACACTGGGACACTGGAACACTGGGACACTGGGACTCTGGGACACTGGAACACTGGGACACTGGGACTCTGGGACACTGGGACACTGGAACACTGGAACACTGGAACACTGGGACCCTGGAACACTGGGACACTGGGACTCTGGGACACTGGAACACTGGGACACTGGAACACTGGGACACTGGAACACTGGAACACTGTAACACTATGACACTGGAACACTGGGACACTGGGACTCTGGGACACTGGAACACTGGAACATTGGGACACTGGAACACTGGAACACTGGGACACTGGAACACTGGGACACTGAAACACTGGGACACTGGGACTCTGGGACACTGGAACACTGGGACACTGGGACAGTCTATAGTTTCAAGACCGTCGACTACTCTATTGTGAATTGTTCCAGGAATGTTTTTATGTTTTTGGCTTAATTGTGAATTGTTCCAACAATGTTTTTATATTTTTGGCTTAATTGTGAATTGTTCCAACAATGTTTTTATATTTTTGGCTTAATTGTGAATTGTTCCAGCCACATTTTTGTTCGGTATTACACATTAGTTCTTAACCAAACAATTGTCGACATTGTGGGTTAGTTGTGCGCTTTTGTTGAGGGCAGTAATATTGTGGGTTAACTGTGTATTGTTCCATCTATTGTATTTTGAGTTAGTTGTGAATTGTTCACAGTAATGATATTAATGGTTAGTTGTGAACTGTTTCAGATATTTTTGTTCAGGAAAAAACTCGAGCTGAACTTTTCTGAAATTTAAAGACCTTATTGTTCATTGTCCAGGAGCTGTATGACCCCTACGGTGTAGCAGGTGTGTGGAAGGTGTGTGGATGGTGTGTAGAACTTGTGTGGCAGGAGTGTGGCAGGTATGTGGAAGGTGTGTGGCAGGTGTGTGGATGGCGTGTAGAAGGTGTGTGGCAGGAGTGTGGCAGGTATGTGAAAGGTGTGTGTCAGGTGTGTGGAAGGTGTGTGGCTGGTATGTGGCAGGTGTGTGGCTGGTGTGTGGATGGTGTGTAGAAGGTGTGTAGCAGGAGTGTAGCAGGTATGTGGAAGGTGTGTGGCAGGTGTGTGGATGGTGTGTAGAAGGTGTGTGGCAGGAGTGTGGCAGGTATGTGGAAGGTGTGTGGCAGGTGTGTGGAAGGTGTGTGGATGGTGTGTAGGTGTGTGGCAGGAGTGTGGCAAGTATGTGGAAGGTGTGTGGATGGTGTGTTTCTGGTATGTGGAAGGTGTGTGGAAGGTGTGTGGCTGGTGTGTGGAAGGTGTGTGGCTGGTGTGTGGAAGGTGTGTGGAAGGTGTGTGGCAGGTGTGTGGAAGGTGTGTGGCCGGTGTGTGGCTGGTGTGTGGCTGGTGTGTGGAAGGTGTGTGGCTGGTGTGTGGATGGTGTGTAGAAGGTGTGTGGCAGGAGTGTGGCAGGTATGTGGAAGGTGTGTGGCAGATGTGTGGAAGGTGTGTGGCTGGTATGTGACAGGTGTGTGGCTGGTGTGTGGCTGGTGTGTGGAAGGTGTGTTGAAGGTGTGTGGCAGGTGTGTGGCTAGTGTGTGGAAGGTGTGTGGCTGGTGTGTGGATGGTGTGTAGAAGATGTGTGGCAGGAGTGTGGCAGGTATGTTGAAGGTGTGTGGCAGGTGTGTGGAAGGTGTGTGGAAGGTGTGTGGCTGGTATGTGGTAGGTGTGTAGCAGGTGTGTGGAAGTTGTGTGGCAGGTGTGTGGAAGGTGTGTGGCAGGTGTGTGGAAGGTGTGTGGCAGGTGTGTGGAAGGTGTGTGGCTGGTGTGTGGCAGGTGTGTGGAATGTGTGTGGAAGGTGTATGGCTAGTGTGTGGATGGTGTGTAGAAGGTGTGTGGCAGGAGTGTGGCAGGTATGAGGAAGGTGTGTGGCATTTGTGTGGAAGGTGTGTGGATGGTGTGTAGGTGTGTGGCAGGAGTGTGGCAGGTATGTGGAAGGTGTGTGGCAGGTGTGTGGAAGGTGTGTGTCTGGTGTGCGGAAGGTGTGTGGCAGGTGTGTGGAAGGTGTGTGGCTGGTGTGTAGCTGGTGTGTGTAAGATGTGTGGCTGGTGTGTGGATGGTGTGTAGAAGGTGTGTGGAGGGAGTGTGGCAGGTATGTGGAAGGTGTGTGGCAGGTATGTGGCAGGTGTGTGGCAGGTGTGTGGAAGGTGTGTGGAAGGTGTGTGGAAGGTGTGTGGCTGGTATGTGACAGGTGTGTGGAAGGTGTGTGGCTGGTGTGTTGAAGGTGTGTGGCAGGTGTGTGGCAGGTGTGTGGCAGGTGTGTAGCTAGTGTGTGAAAGGTGTGTGGCTGGTGTGTGGATGGTGTGTAGAAGGTGTGTGGCAGGAGTGTGGCAGGTATGTGGAAGGTGTGTGGCAGATGTGTGGAAGGTGTGTGGCTGGTATGTGGCAGGTGTGTGGAAGGTGTGTGGCTGGTGTGTGGCAGGTATGTGGAAGGTGTGTAGCTGGTGTTTGGAAGGTGTGTGGCTGGTGTGTGGAAGGTGTGTGGCAGGTGTGTGGAAGGTGTGTGGCTGATGTGTGGAAGGTGTGTGGAAGGTGTGAGGCTGGTGTGTTTAAGGTGTGTACATGGTGTGTGGAAGGTGTGTGGCAGGTATGTGGAAGGTGCATGTTAGGTGTGTAGCACGTGTGTGGCTCGTGCGTGGACGGTGTGTGACTTGTGTGTGGCAGGTGTGTGGAAGGTGGGTGGCAGGTGTGTTGAAGGTGTGGTGAAGGTGTGTGGCTGGTATGTGACAGATGTGTTTAAGGTGTGTGGCTGGTGTGTGGATTGTGTGTAGGTGTGTGGCAGGTGTTTTGCAGGTATTGGGAAGGTGTGTGGCTCGTGCGTGGCAGGTGTGTGGCTTGTGTGTGGCAGGAGTGTGGCTGGTGTGTTGCAGGTGTGTGGCTGGTGTGTGGGTCAGGTGTAGGGCAAGTGCGTGGCAGGTGTTTGACTGGTGTATGGCAGGTGTGTGACACGTGTGTGCCTGGTAAGTGGCTGGTGCTTAGCAGTTGTGTGGTAGGTGCATGTTAGGTGTTTAGCACGTATGTGGCTCGAGCGTGGCAGGTGCGTGGCAGGTGTGTTGCAGGTGTACTCACATATCAGGTGTACTCACCAAGTTGTGGTTGCAGGGGTTGATTCAAAGCTCCTGGCCCCGCCTCTTCACTTGCCGCTAACCGGGTCACTCTCCATTCGCCATGAGCTTTATCATACCTCTTCTTAAAGCTATGTATGCAACCTGCCTCCACTACATCGCTTCCCAAACTATTCCACTTCCCGACCACTCTGTGACTGAAGAAATACTTCCTAACATCTCTGTGATTCATCTGAGTCTTCAACTTCCAACTGTGTCCCCTTGTTGCTGTGTCCCATCTCTGGAACATTCTGTCTTTGTCCACCTTGTCAATTCCTCTCAGTATCTTATATGTCGTTATCATGTCCCCCCTATCTCTCCTGTCCTCCAGTGTCGTCAGGTTGATTTCCCTTAACCTCTCCTCGTAGGACATACCCCTTAGCTCCGGGACTAGTTTTGTTGCAAACCTTTGCACTTTCTCTAGCTTCTTTACGTGCTTGGCTAGGTGTGGGTTCCAAACTGGTGCTGCATACTCCAGTATGGGCTTAACATACACAGTGTACAGGGTCCTGAACGATTCTTTATTAAGATGTCGGAATGCTGTTCTTAGGTTTGCTAGGCGCCCATATACTGCAGCAGTTATTTGGTTGATGTGCGCCTCAGGAGATGTGCCTGGTGTTATACTCACCCCAAGATCTTTTTCCTTGATTGAGGTTTGTAGTATCTGGCCCCCTAGACTGTACTCCGTCTGCGGTCTTCTTTGTCCTTCCCCAATCTTCATGACTTTGCACTTGGTGGGGTTGAACTCCAGGAGCCAATTGCTGGACCAGGCTTGCAGCCTGTCCAGATCCCTTTGTAGTTCTGCCTGGTCCTCGTCCGATTGAATTCTTCTCATTAACTTCACATCATCTGCAAACATGGACACTTCGGAGTCTATTCCTTCCGTCATGTCGTTCACAAATACCAGAAACAGCACCGGTCCTAGGACTGACCCCTGTGGAACCTCACTCGTCACCGGCGCCCACTCTGACACCTCGCCACGTACCATGACTCGCTGCTGTCTTCCTGACAGTTATTCCCTGATCCATTGTAGTGCCTTCCCTGTTAACCCTGCCTGGCAGGTGCAAGGCAGGTGTGTAGCACGTGCATAGCTGGTGCGTTGTAGGTGCGTGGTAAGTGTCGCCGGTGTGTGGTAGGTGTGTAGCTGGAGTGTAACAGGTGAGTGGCTGCTAAGTGGCGGGTGTCCCAGGTGTATGGCTGGTGTGTGGTAGGTCTGTGGCTGGTGTGTGGTAGGTGTGTGGCTGGTGTGTGGTTGGTGTGTGGCAGGTGGGCGGGATGTGTGTGGATGGTACGTGGCAGGTGTGTGGTTGGTGTTCTGCAGATGTGTGGCTGGTGTGTAGCTAGTGAATGAGCGGTGTGTGGCAGGTGTGTGCCTAGTGCGTTGCCGTTGTGTGTGACAGCTGTGTGGCTGGTGCATGGCAGGTGTGTGGTATGTGCATGGCTATGTGTGTAGCACGTGTGTGGCTGGTGCATGGCAGTTGTGTGGTAGGTGCATGGCAATGTGTGTAGCACATGTGTGGCTGGTGCGTGGCAGGTGCCTGGTAAGTGTGGTCGGTGTGTGGCTGGTAAGTGGTGAGTGTGGCAGGTATGTGGCTAGTGTGTGGCAGGTGTGTTACAGGAGCATGAAAAGTGTGTGGCTGGTGTGTGGCAGGTGTGTGGCTGGTGTGTAGCTGGTGTGTGGCTGGTGTGTGACTGGTAAGTGGCAGGTGTGTGACAAGTATGTGGCTGGTGTGTGGCAGGTGTGTGGAATGTGTGTTGCTGGTATGTGGCAGGTGTGTGGCGGGTGTGCTGCAAATGTGTGGCTGGTGTGTGGCTAGTGAATGGGTGGTGTGTGGCTAGTGAATGGGTGGTGTGTGGCTGGTGTGTGGTGGTGTATGCCGGGTGTGTGACAGGTGCGTGGCATTTGTGTTGCGTGTGTGTGGCAGGTGTGGGGCTGGTGAGTGACTGGTTTGGAGCTGGTAAGTGGTGAGTGTAGCTGGTGTGTGGCAGGTAAAGGATGAGTGTGGCAGGTGTATGGAAGGTGTGTGTGGTAGGTGTATGGAAGGTGTGGGATAGGTGCATGGAAGGCGTGTGGCTGATGTGCTGTAGGTGTGTAGCAGGTGTGTGGCTGGTGCATTGCATGTGTGCTGCTGGTGTGTGGCTGGTGTGTGACTGGTAAGTGACAGGTGTGTGACAAGTGTGTGGCTGGTGTGTGGCAGGTGTGTGGAATGTGTGTTACTGATATGTGGCAGGTGTGTGACTGGTGAGTTGCATGTGTGTTGCTACTGTGTGGCTGGTAAGTGGCAGGTGTGTGACAGGTGGGTGGCTGGTGTACGGCAGGTGCGTGGAATGTGTGTGGCTGGTGTGTGGCTGGTGTGTAGCAAGTGAATGTGTGGTTTGTGGTGGTTTGTGGTGGTGTTTGGGGGTGTGTGGGAAGTGTGAGGCTTGTGTGAAGCAGGTGTGTGGTAGGTGCGTGGCTGGTGTGCGCTTGGTGTGTGGCTGGTGCGTGGTAGGTGCTTGGTAAGTATGGCCGGTGTGTGGTAGGTGTGTGGCTAGAGTGTGACAGGTGTGTAGCTGGTGTGTGATTGGTGTATGGCTGGTGTATTGCTGGTAAGTGGTGATTGTTTCAGGTGTGTTGCAGGTGCATGGAAGATGTGTGGCTGGTGAGTGGGAGGTGTATGGTAGGTGTGTGGCATGTATGTTGATGGTATGTTGCTGGTAAGTGGTAGATGTGTGACAGGTTTGTGGCTGGTGTGTGGCAGGTGAGTGAAATGTGTGTGGCTGGTAAGTTTGGGTTGTGACAGGTGTGGTGCCGGTGTGTAGTGGGTATGTAGTTATTTGGTTGATGTGTGCCACAGGAGATGTGCTGGGTGTTATACTCACCCCAAGATCTTTTTCCTTGAGTGAGGTTTGTAGTCTCTGGCCCTCTAGACTGTACTCCCTCTGCGGTCTTCTTTAGCCTTCCCCAATCTTCATGACTTTGTATTTGGTGGGGTTGAACTCCAGGAGCCAGTTGCTGAACCAGTCTTGCAGCTTGTCCAGATCCCTTTGTAGTTCTGCCTGGTCCTCGTCCGATTGAATTCTTCTCATCAATTTCACGTGTGTCTGTGTGTGAGTATACTCACCTATTTGTGGTTTCATGGGTCGAGACTTAGCTCCTGGCCCCGCTTCTTCACTGACCGCTACTGGGTCCTCTCTCTCCCTGCTCCATGAGCTTTCTCATACCTTGTCTTAAAACTATGTATGGATCCTGCCTCTATTACTTCACTTGCCAGACTATTCCACTTCCTGACAACTTTATGACTGAAGAAATACTTCCTAACATCCCTTTGACTCATGTGAGTCTTCAACTTCCAGTTGTGACCCCTTGTTTCTCTGTCCCATCTCTGGAACATCCTGTCTCTGTCATCCTTGTCTATTCCTCGCAGTATTTTGTTTGTCGTTATCATGTCTCCTCTAACCCTCTGTCCTCCAGTGTCGTCAGGACGATTTCCCTTAACCTTTCTTCATAGGACATTCCCCTTAGCTCTGAAACTAGCCTTGTTGCAAACCTTTGCACTTTCTCTAATTTCTTGACGTGCTTGACCAGGTGTGGGTTCCAAACTGGTGCTGCATACTCCAGTATGGGGCTGACGTACACGGTGTACAGAGTCTTGAACGATTCCTTACTGAGGTATCGGAATGTTATTCTCAGGTTTGTCAGGCGCCCATATGCTGCAGCAGTTATCTGGTTGATGTGTGCTTCCGGAGACGTGCTCGGTATTATACTCACACCAAGATCTTTCTCCTTGAGTGAGGTTTACAGTCTTTGCCCACCCACCCTATATTCTGTCTGCGGTCTTCTTTGCCCTTCCCTGATCTTCATGACTTTGCATTTGGCGGGGTTAAATTCAAGGAGCCATTTGCTGGACCACGCGTCCAGCCTGTCCAGGTCTCTTTGAAGTCCTGCCTGATCCTCATCTTATTTAATTCTCCTCATTAACTTCACATCGTCTGTGAACAGGGACACTTCTGAGTCTATTCCTTCCATCATGTCATTCACATATACCAAAAATAGCACTGGTCCTAGTACTGACCCCTTGTGGGACCCCGATCGTCACAGACGCCCACGGTGATACCTCATCCCGTACCATGACTCGTTGTTGTCTTCCTGTCATACGTGACTGATCCTCTAGCTTCTGCATTAATCTCTTGTGAGGAACTATGTCGAAGGCCTTCTTACAGTCCAAGAAAATGCAATCTACCCACCCCTCTCTCTCGTGTCTTACTTCTGTTACCTTGTTATAAAACTCCAGAAGGTTTGTGACACAGGCTTTCCCTTCCATGAATCCGTGCTGGTTGTCGTTTATAATCTTGCTCCGTTCCGTTCTACCACTCTCCTCCTGACAATCTTCTCCATGACTTTGCATACTACACACGTCGGTGACACTGGTCTATAGTTTAGTGCCTCATTTCTGTCTCCTTTCTTAAAAATGGGGACTACATTTGCCGTCTTCCATACCTCAGGTCGTAGCCCAGTGTGTGTTGTACTCACCTAGTTGTGGTTGCAGGGGTCAATTCAAAGCTCCTAGCCCTGCCTCTTCACTGGTCGCTACTGGTGTGTGTGTTTGTTTGTGTATGTGCGTGTGTGTGTGCGTGTGTGTGTGTGTGCATATGTGTGCGTGTGTGTGTGTTAGTTACCATTTTGTCCTAGGCACATGTCGATTTGACACTAGGCCTGTGTTGTATGTGTGTGTTTTTAAGGAAACACTTCGAAATGTTTCCGCCCCGCGGGAATTGAACCCGGGCCCTCCGTGCTGAAGCGAGAGCTTTAGCCACTAGGCCACGGGTGTGTTGTGTGTGTGTTTTTACTCACCTATTAGTACTCACCTATTTGTGGTTGCAGGGGTCGAGTCTAGCTCCTGGCCCCGCCTCTTCACTGATTGCTACTAGGCTCTCTTCTCCTGCTCCATGAGCTTTATCAACCTGTCTTAAAGCTATGTATGGTTCCTGCCTCAACTATGTCACTTTCTAAGCTATTCCACTTCATGACTACTCTATGACTGAAGAAATACTTCCTAACATCCCTTTGAGTCATAGGAGTCTTCAACTTCCAATTGTGACCCCTTGTTTCTGTGTCCCCTCTCTGGAACATATTTGTCTCTGTCCACCTTATCTATTCCTCGCGTATTTTATATGTCGTTATCATGTCTCCCTAACCCTCCTGTCTTCTAGTGTCGTCAGGCCGATTTCCCTTAACCTTTCTTCGTAGGACAATCCCCTTAGCTCTGGGACTAGTCTTGTTGCAAACCTTTGCACTTTCTCTATTTCTTGACGTGCTTGACCAGGTGTGCGTTCCAAACTGGTGCTGCATACTCCAGTATGGGCCTGACGTATATGGTATACAGAGTCTTGAATGATTCCTTAGTGAGGTATTGGAACGTTATTCTTAGGTTTGCCAGCCGCCCGTATGCTGCAGCAGTTATCTGATTGATGTGTGCCTCAGGAGATGTGCTCGGTATTATACTCACCCCAAGATCTTTTTCTTGAGTGAGGTTTGCAGTCTTTGGCCACCTAGACTATACTCTGTCTCGGTCTTCTTTGCCCTTCCCCATATTCATGACTTTACATTTGGCAGGGTTAAATTCAAGGAGCCATACTGGACCAGGCTTGCAGCCTGTCCAAGTCTCTTTGTAGTCCTGCCTGATCCTCGATTGATTTGATTCTTCTCATTAACTTCATCATCTGCAAATAGTGACACTTGAGTCTACCTTCCGTTATGTCATTCACATATACCAAAAACAGTACAGGTCCTAGGACTGACCCTTGTGGAACCCACTCGTCACAGGTGCCCACTCTGCATCTCGTCACGTACCATGACTCGTTGTTGCCTCCCTGTCAGATATTCTCTGATCCATTGCAGTGCCTTTCCTGTTACGTGTGCCTGATCCTCTAGCTTTTGCATTAACCTCTTGTGAGGAACTGTGTCGAACGCCTTCTTGCAGTCCAAGAAAATGCAGTCTCTCCACCCCTCTCTCTCGTATCTTCTGTTACCTTGTCATAAAACTCCAGTAGGTTTGTGACAGTATTTTCCTTCCCTGAAACCGTGCTGGTTGTCGTTAATAAGCTTGTGTCTTTCTAGGTGCTCCACAACTCTCCTCCTGATGATCTTCTACATGACTTTGCATACTATACACGTCAGTGACACAGGTCTGTAATTTAATGCCTCATGTCTCCTTTCTTAAAAATTGGGACTATATTTGCCATCTTCCACACCACCTCAGATAGTTGCCCAGTTTCAATGAATGTGTTGAAGATTTTTGTTAGTGGCACACTCAACATCTCTGCTCCCTCTCTAAGGACCCACGGAGAAATGTTGTCCGGTCCCACCGCTTTTGAGGTATCGAGTTCACATAGCAGCTTCTTCACCTCCTCCTCGGTTGTGTGTATTTTATCCAGCACTTGTTGGTATACCTCCCTATTCTGAATTCCTGGAGTCCTTCCTGTCTCCTGTAAAGACTTCTTTAAATCTCATGTTGAGCTCCTCACATACCTCTTGGTCGTTTCTTGTGAACTCCCCACCTTCCTTCCTTAGCCTGATTACCTGGTCCTTGACTGTTGTTTTCCTCCTGATGTGGCTATACAAAAGCTTCGGGTCAGACTTGACCTTTGATGCTATATCATTTTCGTATTGTCACTGAGCCTCCCTTCTTACCTGTGCATATTCGTTTCTGGCTCTTCAGCTAATCTCTTTATTTTCCTGGGTCCTTTGTCTTCTGTACTTTTTCCATTCTCTAGTGCTCTTAGTTTTTGCCTCCCTACACCTTTGGGTGAACCAAGGACTCGTTCTGGTCTTCCCATTACTTCTGTTTCCCTTGTGGACAAACCTCTCCTCTGCCTCTTTGCATTTGGTTGTCACATATTCCATCATTTCTTTTACTTATTTTTCTGCCAATTCTCTCTCCCACTGAACGTCTTGTAGGAAGTTCCTCATGCTTGTGTAGTCCCCTTTTGTAGTTTCGTTTCTCCCTTCCTATCCTGCTCCCCTCTCCACTTTTAGCTCAACTATATAATCAAAACACAGAACGAAATGATCACTAGCTCCAAGGGGCCTTTCATACGTGATATCATCGATGTCCGAACTACTCAAGGTGAATACTAGGTCCAGTCTTGCTGGATCATCCTCGCCTCTCTCCGGTAGTGTCTCTAACATGTTGATGTATGAAGTTTTCCAGTACCACATCCATCATCTTGGCTCTCCATAATTCAGGACCCCTGTGGGGCTCCAGGTTTTCCAAATCAATCTCCTTGTGATTGAAACACCCATAACTAGCAACTTTGCTCTCCCCGTGTGGGCTCTTCTGGCCACCTCGGCTAGTGTGTCTACCATTGCTCTGTTGCTCTCGTCGTATTCTTCTCTTGGCCTCCTGCAGTTTTGTGGTGGGTTGTACATTACAGCTTTACCACCTTATGGCCCTCTAACTGGATTGTTCCTACTATGTAGTCTCTTTCGCCCATTCCATCTATTCCTTCGACTTCCTCAAATCCCCACCGGTTGTTAATGGGCAGTGCAACTCCCCCTCCCCCTCTGCTCCCTCTATCTTTCCTGAGGATTTGATATCCGGGTGGAAAGATTGCATCTGTTATCATCCTGGTGAGTTTCGTTTCTGTGAGTGCTATTATGTCTGGGGATGTCTCCTTTATTCTTTCATGCCACTCCTCACATTTATTTGTTATACCATCTGCATTTGTATACCAAACCTTTAACTTCTTTTCTAAAACCATAGTCTGGGGGTACATTGGGGTTGGGAAAGTGGGAGACCTGATGAGGAACTATGGGTGGTTGGTGTGAAGGTGGAGTTTGTAATGAGGTGGGTGGAGGCATTGAGTATGGAATGTGTGTTTTGGTTTAGATTGTTTGGTTGCATTGGGGTTGTCCAGGTTGGGGACATCTGAAGGTATTTGAGCTTGTCAGGGGAACGCCTTCCACCTGAACAAAAAATTGATGGAAAAATAAATTTTAAATAAATAAGCAGAGGATATTGAATAATCATATGTTTTATTGGATTTTACTTAAAATTAACTAAATAAAAAAAAGAATGGCCGTTGTGGTTCTGGTCTGTTTGTGAATCAGTAGTATGCAATGACAAGATGTTGGAGAAAAGATGTTGGTCTCCTCCAGGTTGATGTTAAGACTGCAGAGTAGATGGTAAGTCTCCGATGTTATTGTCTCGTGCGACCAAGAAGTTGGAGCACCACACTGCAGATGTCAGAAGGTGAGATTCTTAACACAACACCCTCTAATGCACGCAAGTTAAAGAACTTGAGTCAGAGGAGTTGCTGTGAATTCCCGAAAGTCCAAGGAAATCTTGCTCACTCAGTCTAGCGTCTATCCTGGGGAACCAGTCCAGGAGCAGAGCTGATGATAAAGAAAATATTCTGGTTACCATAGGCTCTTAAAACATTTAAGATAGAAAAAGGTGTTCCATAATGGCCAAGTCACTACTGGTAACCGAAGAAAACATGATAATCAGCAAAAGAAATACTTCTGGTAGTTCGTCTTACCTGATCCAGAGAAGAGTGAAGGTGAAGTGACTCTCCACTCCCCAACCGACACCAGGTAAGAGTCATAATAACAGGAGTAGAAAGTAAAAACCCTCAACAGACACCCGGGAACCAGAGTTTTGCCCTAGCCCGCTAGATGGTAGTGCGGGCTGTAACTCATTAACTATACTCCCGGCTGACTGAACAACCGTAACCTTATTTACACTACTTTTCCCTCACAAGCTTCCTCCTGAGTCTGGGTTCTCCTGTCAATCTTTCTTTCCTCCTTTTGTCTCTGTACCCTCTCTTTCAGTTTCTGTCTTTCTTCTCGTGTTCTGTTGCGGTCGAGATACACATTCTGGTAATCTGACATATCCCTTAGTCTTGCTTTCTCCTGCAGAATCCTGATGCTTTCAATCGCTTTTTTCTCCCCTTGGCTTCTTGCTTCATAAGTTTCCCCTTCAGCTTCCTGAGCCCATAAATAAAGACTGATCTCTCTTTCATTCTCCCACTGCCTATCCCTATGTAACCTATGATTCGATTTAGTTGCCTACAATGCAGCTTTCCTTTCTTCAATCTTTTCACTTCTGTTATCCCTTGGTCCAGTGGCCTGTAGCTTTCCCTTAACTTTCCCTGTGCATTTTATGGTCTGTTAGGGCTTCTACGTATAGCTTAGCTCTCCCTTTTTCTACAATCCCCTCGATTGTTCATAATGTGATCCTCTTTTTCTCGGGCTCCACGATGGTCTGATAGGGCCTCTGCATACAGTTTCACTCCATTCTCTACAGTCCCCTATAGAGCTGGTTGTGGAAAGTTGTCTGTCTTTTGGCTGCTGCTTAGCCTAGACAACTGTGGCGTGCACTAAACACTACTCCTTTGTATATAGTGTACATATGTGTAAATAGCACTTTGTTATACTTGGTGAAGGAAAAGACAAAAGTCTTATATAATCACAATTACTTGGTGAAGGAAAAGATAAAAGTTTGGAATTAATCTAGCTGATTTTTGAAAGAAATACAATTTCAATACATCTTCTACTGTGTTTCTTTGCTCCAAGCTCCCTTTACACTCAGGTTAACAGGCCATTGAACCTGAGATACAGTATGTCAGGGAGCTTGTCACCAGCACCACACTGCAACTCTCATGCAGGTCTGACAGACGAACTCCAGTAGTATATCAGTGAGCTGGTGGACTCTCCAGTGTTGACTAGGGGAGAGTCTCGATGACACTGTCAGTCAAGCCGGCCCGGCAGTCAAGCATCAGGTCTGATGACGTAACCCCTTGACTGCTGGCCGGTGAGGTAATTACCTAACTACCATTGTTAGATAGGGGGCCGTAACACCCCCACCACAAAATGACCGACACACAAAGATTCAGGTACTATGTAATAAATTATCCCAAACAGTCATTTCCCGGACAAACAATATGCTCCCGGACAGGCCCCCATATTACAAATAAAGAAACATTTGTAATTAACGACTGTTTGGGATACTGAGTAAAATCTCATTTTTCAGATTTTTATTATATTAAATATATATTATTAATATAAAAACATATAATCTGAATAAAAACGTATAATCTAATAATCTGTGTAAAAACATATATTTACACAATCATAGTACAATAAAATATCACAAGTAAATCATATACTTAGTGATGTGTCAAGTCGCTGCCAACTTTGTGTCACGCAGGACACTGCCATCCCTCGTCATGATACTCCTTCTCCACCTGTCCTCAGACACCCTTATCTCTGTGTTACACACACCATCGCTCAGGGTCACTCACGACACCTTCTCTGTGCCACATGGCACGCCCTGCATCATGAACCATTCTCTATTACAATCCTGTACAACGCGTCTTGACCTACACCAAATACACGACAACTTGTGTCATGCCACCGTCACAAACTCTCTGCATACACCACTAAAACCCTGACACTCCGGTTAACAATCTCCGGTTAACAATCTCCGGGTACAGTCTCAGGTACAGTCTCAGGTACATCGTCGCAGGTACATAGTAGATTCTGGTGACCTCGCCGCTCTCCTTGTTGTAGGCTATCACCAGCACCACACTGCATGAGTCTGCAACTCTCACGCAGGTCTGACTGGCGAACTCCAGTAGTATGTCAGGGAGCTTGTCACCAGCACCACACTGCAACTCTCATGCAGGTCTGACAGACGAACTCCAGTAGTATATCAGTGAGCTGGTGGACTCTCCAGTGTTGACTAGGGGAGAGTCTCGATGACACTGTCAGTCAAGCCGGCCCGGCAGTCAAACATCAGGTCTGATGACGTAACCCCTTGACTGCCGGCCGGTGAGGTAATTACCTAACTACCATTGTTAGATAGGGGGCCGTAACAGTGACTGAGGTAGCAGTTTCTGATACCATGTCCACATTGCTTTTTAGTTCTTAAGGCTGTTTAAAATTTTTCAGTTCCTCTTCTAATCTCTGCATCTTAGCCTCTGCTGCTGTGACTTGCTTCTCCCACTTCCTGCTTTCTGCAGCTATCCGCTCCTCCATTTTCTTGCTTTCTGCAGCTATCCTCTCCTCCATTTTCATGCTAAGCTCCTCCAGCTTCCTTCCCCACTCATGTTCCCTTTTCATGAGCTCTGCTGCCCAATCTTCCTTCGCAGACTCATCCTCCAGTACCCTAGTTTTCCGTCCTACTTTCTGGCACCCCATTTTTTTTTTTTAAGATGCCACAGAGTGAAAAACTATGTACTTCTGTGTGGTTGTTTTGTGGTGTGATTGCTTGAGTGTTTGTGTGGGGGTGGAGGGAGGGAGAGGATAAACTGGAGACAGTGGGGAAATGGAAGAGAGGTGGGGAGGGAGGAATATGAGGAGAGAGTGGAAGAGGTGGAGAGAGAATGGGAGAGGGAGAGGGGGAGGAGGGGAGAGAGAGGGGGTTCAGGGAAGGGAGTGAGGGAGAGGTGGGGGTAGGGAGCAGGTGGAAAGTGTGTGTGTGTGTGTGTGTGTGTGTGCGCGCGCGCGTGTACTCACCTAGTCGTACTCACCTAGTTGTGGTTGCAGGGGTCGAGTCAAAGCTCCTGGCCATGCCTCTTCACTGGCCGCTACTAGGTCACTCTCCCTGCGCCATGAGCTTTATCATACCTCTTCTTAAAGCTATGTATGGAGCCTGCCTCCACTACATCACTTCCTAAACTATTCCACTTCCCGACCACTCTGTGACTGAAGAAATACTTCCTAACATCTCTGTGATTCATCTGAGTCTTCAACTTCCAACTGTGTCCCCTTGTTGCTGTGTCTCATCTCTGGAACATTCTGTCTCTGTCCACTTTGTCAATTCCTCTCAGTATCTTATATGTAGTTATCATGTCCCCCCTATCTCTCCTGTCCTCCAGTGTCGTCAGGTCGATTTCCCTTAACCTCTTCTCGTAGGACATACCCCTTAGCTCCAGGACTAGTCCTGTTGCAAACCTTTGCACTTTCTCGAGCTTCTTCACGTGCTTGGCTAGGTGTGGGTTCCAAACTGGTGCTGCATACTCCAGTATGGGCCTAACGTACACAGCGTACAGGGTCCTGAACGATTCTTTATTAAGATGTCGGAATGCTGTTCTTAGGTTTGCTAGGCGCCCATATGCTGCAGCAGGTGTTTGGTTGATGTGCGCCTCAGGAGATGTTAATAGTGTTATACTCACCCCAAGATCTTTTTCCTTGAATGAGGTTTGTAGTCTCTGGCCCCCTAGACTGTACTCCGTCTGTGGTCTTCTTTGCCCTTCCCTAATCTTCATGACTTTGCACTTGGTGGGGTTGAACTCCAGGAGCAAATTGCTGGACCAGGCTTGCAGCCTGTCCAGATCCCTTTGTAGTTCTGCCTGGTCCTCGTCCGATTGAATTCTTCTCATCAACTTCACATCATCTGCAAACAGGGACACTTCGGAGTCTATTCTTTCCGTCATGTCGTTCACAAATACCAGAAACAGCACCGGTAGTAGGACTGACCCCTGTGGAACCCCACTCGTCACCGGCGCCCACTCTGACACCTCGCCACGTACCATGACTCGCTGCTGTCTTCCTGACACGTATTCCCTGATCCATTGTAGTGCCTTCCCTGTTATTCCTGCCTGGTCCTCCAGCTTCTGCACTAATCTCTTGTGTGGAACTGTGTCAAACGCCTTCTTACAGTCCAGGAATATGCAATCTATCCACCCCTCTCTCTCTTGTCTTACTGCTGTCACCCTGTCGTAGAACTCCAGTAGGTGTGTGTGTGTGTGTGTGTGTGTGTGTGTGTGTGAGGAGGAGGAATAGCTTGTGTGTGAAGATATGTAGCCTGTGACTGTGGAGGAATAGCGTGTGACTGTGGAGGAATAGCGTGTGACTGTGGAGGAATAGCGTGTGACTGTGGAGGAATAGCGTGTGAGTGAGGAGGAATAGCGTGTGAGTGAGGAAGTATTGCGTGCGTGTGAGGAAGTATAGCGTGTGAGAGAGGAAGTATAGCGTGCGTGTGAGGAGATATAGCGTGCAAGTGAGGAGGTATAACTGAGATATCCTGAAGTTCCTGAAGTCATATGGTCCTGAATCATGGTCCGAATACATGGTCCTGGAATACATGGTCCTGGAATACATGGTCCTGGAATACATGGTCCTGGAATACATGGTCCTGGAATACATGGTCCTGGAATACATGGTCCTGGAATACATGGTCCTGGAATACATGGTCCTGGAATACATGGTCCTGGAATACATGGTCCTGGAATACATAAACTTGGAATACATGGACCTGGAATACGTGGACCTGGAATACATGGACTTGGAATACATGGACTTGGAATACGTGGACTTGAAATACATAAACTTGGAATACATGGACCTGGAATACGTGGACCTGGAATACACAGACTTGGAATACATGGACTTGGAATACATGGACTCTGAATGCATGAACCTGGAATGCATGGACGTGGAATACATGGACGTGGATTTCATGGAGCTGGTATACATGAACCTGAAATACATTGACCTTGTATATGTGGACCTGGTATTCATGGACCTGGTAAACATGGTCCTGGTATACATGGACCTGGAATACATGGACCTGGTATACATGGACCTGGTATACATGGACCTGGGAGCTGTGTATTAATACGTAGTGTTTACATTACAGGTAGGTGAAGCTTCACAGATGGTCGAGGGAGAGATGACAGCATCACTAAGGTAAGTTGATGCTCAAGTTGTAATAAAGTTGAAATTATCTCCAATATGTTAGGTAATAAGAAACAAAGTACAACTAATGAGACATTTTATTGTGGCAACTTTTCGCTCTACTGGAGAGCGAAAAGTTGCTTTAATAAAATGTCACATTAGTTGTACTTGTGTCCTTTTACTTAAGATGTTTAAGTTAGCTATTATCCGCTTAGTTTCGTGTTGTCAAGGAGCATCGGTTTGCGTACAGTGCGTATACAGATGTTAAGGAAGAGTTGCTCATCTATCCTCTCTATCGTTAAGGAGAGTTGAAAGCCCCAGTCATTCCAAAAAGTCGTGGAAATCCCGTAGTTTGCCTTCCAGTACTTACAAGGGCTTGTTTTCCAAGAATAACTTGTAAATATTTTGCTTGTAAATCAATCCATCTATGCAAGTCTCCATGTCACTGTTTTGATCAGCACGACGTCAATTTCAATTTTAGTTACGTTATGGTTATTTATTATAAACTTGTAACATTACTCACGAATTCGTAATAAAACTTTTGCAAAGAAACCACGGTACGAGTGGGATTTGAACCCATGGTGAGTGAGTTTTATGACTTTCTGTGGGTTCAAAAGCCACCCGTACCTTGGTTTGTTTAACTTGTGTCCTAGACTGTGACTGCAGTCGGCCCTACTATCCCTCTCACACACAGTATATTCTTTCCCATTAACTTCTGGGATCTTGTAAGGAAAGCTGATAGAAGTACAGAAGTCCCCTCGTACCCGATGGGGATAAATATCAAAACCTACGTGGATACCCGAAACCACTGATAGTAGCGAACCATATATATAATCAGTCGTTTTTCGTTTACATACATACCTATGATAAAGTTAAATTGATAAATTACTCACACTAAGTTGAGAATTATCACTTGTTCACTGATGGGAAATACTTTACGGCTTCTCTTAGTGTTTGAAGAACTGCCAGCATCGCTACTTTTGGGGTCATTATTAAGCAAAATTAATGGTTATTTTTTGGGCCACGGAAAACCGCAGATAATTCAAAGAACAGGAAACTGAATTCACAGATACGGTGTTTACTGCAGTACCTTCCGTAAATTCAGTAGACCGAGCGAGATCGCTAATGTTAATTCGTTTATGTATCTTTGTGAAACGTTTCGCTTACACAGTAGACTTCTTCAGTTGAATACAGAGGTGGCAGCAGAAGCAGTAGTCGACTAAAAGAGTCTACTGTGTAGGCGGAAAGTTTCGCAATAAATTTACGTAACTACTGCACATGTTACCAAGAATATATAGGAAGAGCAAATGGGGGGAACAGGAAGATCAAATTGGGGGAACAGGAAGATCAAATTGGGGGGTACAGGAAGAGCAAATTGACGGGGGTACAGGAAGAGCAAATTGAGGGGGTACAGGAAGAGCAAATGGTGGGTAACAGGAGAGCAAATTGCGGGGGGTACAGAAAGAGAAAATTGGGGGGGTACAGAAAGAGCAAATTGAGGGGGTACAGGAAGAGCAAATGGTGGGTAACAGGAAGAGCAAATTGCGGGGGTACAGAAAGAGCAAATTGAGGGGGGTACAGGAAGAGAAAATGTGGGGTACAGGAAGAATAAATTGGGGGGATATAGGAAGAGCAAATTGGGGGTAAAGGAGCAAATAGGTTGGCCTTCCGAAATGAGAGGAAATTTTTTTTTTATTATTAACACATCAACCGATTCCCACCAAGGCAGGG
Source organism: Cherax destructor (assembly GCA_009830355.1). Taxonomy (NCBI): domain Eukaryota; kingdom Metazoa; phylum Arthropoda; class Malacostraca; order Decapoda; family Parastacidae; genus Cherax; species Cherax destructor. Next base: position 125,601 of record WNWK01004062.1, read on the forward strand.
TGGCCCGAAAAAGAAAAACTTTCATCATCATTCACTCCATCACTGTCTTGCCAGAGGGGTGATTTACACTACAGTTATAAAACTGCAACATTAACACCCCTCCTTCAGAGTGCCGGCACTGTACTTCCCATCTCCAGGACTCAAGTCCGGCCTGCCGGTTTCCCTGAATCCCTTCATAAATGTTACTTTACTCACACTCCAACAGCACGTCAAGTATTAAAAACCATTTGTCACCATTCACTCCTATCAAATACACTCACCCATGCTTGCTGGAAGTCCAAGCCCCTGGCACACAAAACCTCCTTTACCCCCTCCCTCCAACCTTTCCTAGGCCGATCCCTACACCGCCTTCCCTCCACTACAGATTTATACACTCTCGAAGTCACTCTGTCACGTTCCATTCTCTCTACATGTCCGAACCACCTCAAGAAACCCCTCCTCAGCTCTCTGGATAATAGTTTTGGTAATTCCGCACCTCCTCCTAATTTCCAAACTCCGAATTCTCTGAATTATATTCACACCACACATTGACCTCAGACATGACATCTCCACTGCCTCCAGCCTTCTCCTCATTGCAACATTCATCACCCATGCTTTACACCCATATAAGAGTGTTGGTATAACTATACTCTCATACATTCCCCTCTTTACTTCCATGGACAAAGTTCTTTGTCTCCACACGCCGAAGTGCTCCACTCACCCTTTTCCCCTCATCAATTTTATGATTCACCTCATCCTTCATAGACCCATCTGCTGACATGTCCACTCCCAAATATCTGAATATATTCACCTCCTCCATTCTCTCTCCCTCCAATCTTATATCCAATCTTTCGTCACCTAATGTTTTTGTTATTCTCATGACATTACTCTTTCCTATATTCACTTTCAATTTTCTTCATTTACACACCCTACCAAATTCATCCACCAACCTCTGCAACTTCTCTTCAGAATCTCCCAAAAGCACAGTGTCATCAGCAAAAGAGGAACATATATATATATATATATATATATATATATATATATATATATATATATATATATATATATATATATATATAACATTAGTTTCTTCGTGTTCCGTGGATATTTAAGTCTTTTATTTCTCATCTGTCGTAGTTAAGATTGACAACTCTGCTAACATAGTCAAGCTTGAACTGTTCTCTGCTAAACATAGTCAAGCTTGAACTGTTCTCTGCTAACATAGTCAAGCTTGAACTGTTCTCTGCTAACATAGTCAAGCTTGAACTGTTCTCTGCTAACATAGTCAAGCTTGAACTGTTCTCTGCTAACATAGTCAAGCTTGAACTGTTCTCTGCTAACATAGTCAAGCTTGAACTGTTCTCTGCTAACATAGTCAAGCTTGAACTGTTCTCTGCTAACATAGTCAAGCTTGAACTGTTCTCTGCTAACATAGTCAAGCTTGAACTGTCTCTTCAGAATCTCGCTAACATAGTCAAGCTTGAACTGTTCTCTGCTAACATAGTCAAGCTTGAACTGTTCTCTGCTAACATAGTCAAGCTTGAACTGTTCTCTGCTAACATAGTCAAGCTTGAACTGTTCTCTGCTAACATAGTCAAGCTTGAACTGTTCTCTGCTAACATAGTCAAGCTTGAACTGTTCTCTGCTAACATAGTCAAGCTTGAACTGTTCTCTGCTAACATAGTCAAGCTTGAACTGTTCTCTGCTAAACATAGTCAAGCTTGAACTGTTCTCTGCTAACATAGTCAAGCTTGAACTGTTCTCTGCTAACATAGTCAAGCTTGAACTGTTCTCTGTTAAACATAGTCAAGCTTGAACTGTTCTCTGCTAAACATAGTCAAGCTTGAACTGTTCTCTGCTAAACATAGTCAAGCTTGAACTGTTCTCTGCTAAACATAGTCAAGCTTGAACTGTTCTCTGCTAACATAGTCAAGCTTGAACTGTTCTCTGCTAACATAGTCAAGCTTGAACTGTTCTCTGCTAACATAGTCAAGCTTGAACTGTTCTCTGCTAACATAGTCAAGCTTGAACTGTTCTCTGCTAACATAGTCAAGCTTGAACTGTTCTCTGCTAACATAGTCAAGCTTGAACTGTTCTCTGCTAACATAGTCAAGCTTGAACTGTTCTCTGCTAACATAGTCAAGCTTGAACTGTTCTCTGCTAAACATAGTCAAGCTTGAACTGTTCTCTGCTAAACATAGTCAAGCTTGAACTGTTCTCTGCTAAACATAGTCAAGCTTGAACTGTTCTCTGCTAACATAGTCAAGCTTGAACTGTTCTCTGCTAACATAGTCAAGCTTGAACTGTTCTCTGCTAAACATTGTCAAGCTTGAACTGTTCTCTGCTAACATAGTCAAGCTTGAACTGTTCTCTGCTAAACATAGTCAAGCTTGAACTGTTCTCTGCTAACATAGTCAAGCTTGAACTGTTCTCTGCTAACATAGTCAAGCTTGAACTGTAAAATATTCAATAAAATATGAAAAGAATTGAAAAAATCTTAAGTTTTTGTGTGTGTGAACGTGTGTATACTCACCTAATTGTGGTTGTAGGGGTCGATTCGTAGCTCCTGGCCCCGTCACTTCACTAGTCGCTATGCCACTAACTCCGTGCTCTGTGAGCTGTATCATACCTCTTCTTAAAGCTATGTATGGATCTTGCCTCCACCTCACTTTCCAGACTATTCCATTTCCTGATAACTCTGTGACTGAAGAAATAGTTCCTAACATCCCTGTCACTCATCTGAGTCTTCAGCTTCCAATTGTGACTCCTTGTTGCAGTGTCCCATCTCTGAAACATACTGTCTCTGTCCACCTTATCGATTCCTCTCAATATTTTATATGTCTTTATCATGTTCCTCCCTATCCCTCCTGCCCTCCAGTGTCTTCAGGTCGATTTCCCGTAGGACAAGCACCTTAACCCCGGGACAAGTCTCTTGGCAAACTTTTGCAGGTTCTATAATTTCCTGACGTGCTTGGCTAGGTGTGGGTTCCAAACTGGTGCTGCATACTCCAATATGGGTCTGACGTACTCGGTGTACAGGGTCCTGAACGATTCCTTATTGAGATTACGGAATGCTATTCTTAAGTTTGCTATGTCCCCATATACTGCGGCAGTTATTTGGTTGATGTGCGCCTCATGTGCCAGGTATCATACTCATCCCAAGATCTTTTTCCTTGAGGAAGTTTTTAGCCTCTGACCCTCGAGACTGTACCTCGTCTGCGGTCTTTTTTGACCTTCCCCAATCTTCATGACTTTGCTTTTGGTGGGGTTAAACTCCAGGAGCCAGTCTCTGGACCAAGCCTGCAGCCAGTCTAGATCCCTTTGAAGTCCTGCCTGGTCCTCCTTCGATTGAATTCTCCTCTGCAAACAGGGACACTTCTGAGTCATTCCTTTCGTTATGTCATTCACTTATACCAGAAACAGGTGCTGTTTCTAGGACTAACCACTGTGGAACCCCGCACGTCACACGCACTCACTATGACACCTCGTCATAGTGACTCGCTGATGCCTTCCTTGTCAGGTATTCTCTGATCCATTGCAGTGCCTTCCCTGTTATACCTGCCTGGTCCTCCAACTTTTGCACTAATCTCCTGTGTGGAACATTCTCAAAAATCGTCCTACAGTCCAAGAAACTCAATCTACAAACCCCTCTCTCTCTCTATTGTCTTACTGCTGTCACCTTGTCATAGAACTCCAGAAAGTTTGTGACACAGGATTTCCTTTCCCTGAACCGTGCTGGTTGTCTTTGATAAGCTCATTCTTTTCTAGGTGTTCCACTACTGTTCTGATAATTTTCTCCATGACTTTGTATATTATTCATGTCAGTAACACTGGTCTGTAATTAATGCTTCCTGTCTGTCTCCTTTTTTTTAAAAATCGGGACTACATTTGCTGTCTTCCATACCTCAGGTAGTCGTCCTGTTTCGATAGATATGTATGTATGTGTGTGTGTGTGTGTGGGTGTGTGTGTGTGTGTGTGTGTGTGTGTGTGTGCGTACGTGCGTGCGTGCGTGCGTGTCCATGCCGAAATGAAACCGATGATGGTACAATGGTGTGATCAATGATTGGCTACTCACGGTGACCCATCCACCTACGTCATCAACTGGGATGTGTCTTAAGGTTGATGCAGCCAATAAAACCCTCAGCTCTCTCATGCGGAGTCATTCACTCAACAGCATCTGGAGTCAACAGTAAGTCGCTCTTGAATAGTTCTGTTCATCTTCAGCTCTTACGGTAATTTTTTACTCTGAGGTTACTTATTGTTATAAAGTACTGATATATATATATTCTTCCAATAATACGAGTGCTTCATTAAAGGTGTGTGAATAGAGGTAATTGGGATATACTGAGAAATCTTCGATAGTTATTTATTACAACTTAATTTGAGTTCGTGGACGATGTGGCCTTGAGGGTGTTAAAAACAGATCTACCGTTATAGCTCCTGGGCCGAGGGAAAGAGTTCAGTTGGCGCCTCTGACGGAATGTAATACAGTAAGTATTACCACCGTATCCTTCCTATCAGAGACCTGGGTTAGTCTAGAAGGTAGAGCGTCGGACTGTCAATTTAGGGGCCTCACTTGGGCAGTTGGAGCCTCTCATTCACCCTTATCTATATGTAAATACATGTGTGTGTGTGTGTGTGTGTGTGTGTGTGTGTGTGTCCTCATCTAATTGTGGTTACAGAGGTCGAGTGTGTGTACTCACCAAGATGTACTCACCTAGTTGTGGTTGTAGGGATCGAGTCAGTTCCAGGTCCCGCCTCTTCACTGGTCTTTACTAGTTTACTCTTCATGGTCCATGAGCTTTATCATATCTCTTCTTAAAGCTATGTATGGATCCTGCCTGCACTACATTACTTCAAAGACTATTCCACTTCCTGACAACTCTGTGACTGAAGAAATACTTCCTAACATCCCTGTGATTCATCAGAGTCTTCAACTTCCAATTGCGACCCCTTGTTGTCGTGTCAGATCGCTGGAACATTCTGTCTCCCTCCACCTTGTCAATTCCTCTCGGTATTTTTTATGTCGTTATCATATCCCCCTCTATCTCTCCTGTCCTCCAGTGTCGTCAGGTCGATTTCCCATAACCTCTTATCTTAGGACATCTCATCTTAGCTCCAGGACTAATCTTGTTGCAAACCTTTGCACTTTCTCTAATTTCCTTACATCCTTAAGAGCGGGTTCCAAACTGTTGCTGCATACTCCAATATAGGCCTGACATTCACAGTGTACAGGGTTCTGAACGATTCTTTATTGAGATGTCGGAATTCTATTCTTAGAGGGGTTCAACTCCAGGATCCAGTTGCTGGACCAGGCCTACAGCCTGTTCAGATCTCTTTGTAGTTCCGCCTGGTCCTTGTCCGATTGAATTTTTCTCATCAACTTGCATCATGTGCAAACAGGGACACTTCTAGGACTATTCCTTCCATCAAGTGGTCCTAGGACAGACCCCTGTAGAACCCCACTAGTCACATGCGCTCACTCTGACTCCTCGTCACGTACCATGACTCGCTGATGTCTTCCCAATAGGTATTTCCTGATCCAACGCAGAGCCTTCCCTGTTATACCTTCCTGGTCTTCCAGCTTATGCACTAATCTCTTGTATGGAACTGTGTCAAAAGCCTTCCTGCTGTCACCCTGTCATAAAACTCCAGTAGGTTTGTGACAGGATTTCCCGTCCCTGAAATCGTGCTGGTTGTCGCTGTTAAGCTCATTCCTTTCTAGGTGTTCCACCACTATTCTCCTAATAATCTTCTCCACGATTTTGCATACTATACATGTTAGTGACACTGGCCTGTAGTTTAATGCTTCGTATCTGTCTCCTTTTTTAAAAATTGGGACTACATTTGCTGTCTTCCATACTTAAGGTAGTCGCCCTGTTTCGATGTGTGTGTTGAAGATTGTTGTTAGTGGAACACATAGCGCCTCTGCTCCCTCTCTCAGGACCCATGGAGAGATGTCCGGCCCCATCGTCTTAGAGATATCTAGCTCGCTTAGCAGCCTCTTCACTACTTCCTCGTTTGTATGTATTGTGTGTATGCAAAATATACAAAGTGATAAAGTAGTGAAATTCCCAGCGTTAATGTGTTTTTTCACATTGTTTAGAACTAGTAAAAATAATAAGTCAACATAAGAGTTATTAAGGTGTGTTACATAGGAAACTATCCCCTGAACACACGAGTGTAGTCAACATTTAATAAGGTCAAATATATATAATAAGGTCAACATTTAAAAAGGTCATATATAAATAAAAGTTAAGATTGTTTAAAAGTCAGGCATTGTTTAAAATCCTCACAATTTTGTTCGTTATTAATCAATGCAATATTTATAACCCTCAACTTATATTCTTATTACAGTCAAGAGTACACAAATAACCCGCATATAGGACCGAAACGTCGTCGCAAGTTTCTCTCTCCTGTGTGATAGTTATTTGCGTGTTTCAGTCACGGAATTGTACCTTTTTGTTCTTCAGTGTTTTTTTATGAAGCAAAATTCAACAATATTTTGCTCAACCAAAGACCTTGTTACAACCTAGACCTTATCAAAACAAATTGTGTGTTTAAAATGTCTCACTTGAATAAACAGAGCACTTTACTCTTGTTCAGTAATAATAAACAGAGCACTTTACTCTTGTTCAGTAATAATAAACAGAGCACTTTACTCTTGTTCAGTAATAATAAACAGAGCACTTTACTCTTGTTCAGTAATAATAAACAGAGCACTTTACTCTTGTTCAGTAATAATAAACAGAGCACATTACTCTTGTTCAGTAATAATAAGCAGAGCACTTTACTCTTGTTCAGTAATAATAAACAGAGCACTTGACTCTTGTTCAGTAATAGTAAACAGAGCACTTGACTCTTGTTCAGTAATAATAAACAGAGCACTTGACTCTTGTAGAGTAATAATAAACAGAGCACTTGACTCTTGTACAGTAATAATAAACAGAGCACTTGAATCTTGTTCAGTAATAATAAACAGAGCACTTGAATCTTGTTCAGTAATAATAAACAGAGCACTTGAATCTTGTTCAGTAATAATAAACAGAGCACTTGAATCTTGTTCAGTAATAATAAACAGAGCACTTGAATCTTGTTCAGTAATAATAAACAGAGCACTTGAATCTTGTTCAGTAATAATAAACAGAGCACTTGACTCTTGTTCAGTAATAATAAACAGAGCACTTGACTCTTGTACAGTAATAATAAACAGAGCACTTGACTCTTGTTCAGTAATAATAAAAATGCACAATTCTGTGCTTCTCACAATATACAAAAAACAACACATGGGAGAAATCTTTTACCAAAATTAAGATAATCTTTTTTTAATTTAAAAATGGTATAACAATTTGAATTTTTGGACCAAACCTAACTTAGAAACCTTACTTAACCTTCCTTACACTATTGCATTTTTTTTTAGCTAAATTCTAGTACATACATATCTCATAGGCAAATTTAATTTGATTTAATATTACATTAACTCAATAATATTTTTTTTTCATAATGTTCGGATTGGTTTCCGCTGATATATGGCAAAAACAAATTTCAATTCAGCTTATTTGCCAAAGTGCACCTTTGGTAAATAGGCCAAACTCAGCGATTCGGCAATAATATATATATATGTGTGTGTGTGTAGGTAGGTAAGTTTGGGGTGTCAGGTGTAAATGATAATGGGAGCCCTTTGATTGAACTTTGTATAGAAAGGGGTTTAGTTATAGGTAATACATATTTTAAGAAAAAGAAGATAAATAAGTATACAAGATATGATGTAGGGCGTAATGACAGTAGTTTGTTGGACTATGTATTGGTAGATAAAAGACTGTTGAGTAGACTTCAGGATGTAAATGTTTATAGAGCGGCCACAGATATATCAGATCACTTTTTAGTTATGGCTACAGTGGAAGTAAAAGGTAGATGGGATACAAGGAAAATAGAAGCAGTAAGTAAGAGAGAGGTGAAGGTTTATAAACTAAAAGAGGAGGCAGTTAGGGTAAGATACAAACAACTATTGGAGGATAGATGGGCTAGTGAGAGTGTAGGCAATGGGGTCGAAGATGTATGGGGTAGATTTAAAAATGTAGTGTTAGAGTGTTCAGCAGAAGTTTGTGGTTACAGACGAGTGGGTGCGGGAGGGAAGAAGAGCGATTGGTGGAATGATGATGTAAAGAGAGTAGTAAGGGAGAAAAAGTTAGCTTATGAGAGGTTTTTACAAAGTAGAAGTGATGCAAGGAGGGAAGAGTATATGGAGAGAAAAAGAGAGGTTAAGAGAGTGGTTAAGCAATGTAAAAAGACAGCAAATGAGAGAGTGGGTGAGATGTTATCAACAAATTTTGTTGAAAATAAGAAAGTTTTGGAGTGAGATTAATAAGTTGAGGAAGCCTAGGGAAATAATGGATTTGTCAGTTAAAAATAGGAAAGGAGAGTTATTAAATGGAGAGTTAGAGGTATCGGGAAGATGGAGGGAATATTTTGAGGAGTTGTTAATTGTTGATATAGACAGGGAAGCTGTGATTTCGTGTATAGGGCAAGGAGGAATAACATCTTGTAGGAGTGTGGAAGAGCCAGTTGTGAGTGTGGGGGAAGTTCGTGAGGCAGTGGGTAGAATGAAAGGGGGTAAGGCAACTGGGATTGATGGGATAAAGATAGAAATGTTAAAAGCAGGTTAGATATAGTTTTGGAGTAGTTGGTGCTATTATTTAATAAATGTATGGAAGAGGGTAAGGTACCTAGGGATTGGCAGAGAGCATGTATTGTTCCTTTGTATAAAGGCAAAGGGGACAAAAGAGAGTGCACAAATTATAGGGGAATAAGTCTGTTGAGTGTACCTCGTAAAGTGTATGGTAGTTATTATTGAAAGAATTAAGAGTAAAACAGATAGCAGGATAGCAGATGAACAAGGGGGCTTTAGGAAAGGTAGGGGGGGTGTTGACCAAGTGTTTACAGTGAAACATATAGGTGAACAATATTTGGATAAGGGTAAAGAGGTTTTTGTGGCATCTATGGATTTGGAAAAGGCGTATGATAGGGTGGATAGGGAGCAATGTGGCAGATGTTGCAGGTGTATGGAATAGGAGGTAGGTTACTGAAAGCAGTGAAGAGTTTTTATGAAGATAGTGAGGCTCAGGTTAGTGTGTAGGAGGGAGGGGGACTATTTCCCAGTAAACGTGGGCCTTAGACAAGGATGTGTGAAGTCACCGTGGTTGTTCAATATATTTATAGATGGGGTTGTAAGAGAAGTGAATGCGAGGGTCTTGGCACGAGGTGTGGGGTTAAAAGATGTTACAAAATGACACGATATCTATTAGTAATAGACATCTCCAGCGAACACTAGAAAGGATAGCCCTTCTAGCATCCAGCCTGTTACTGGGCTTTTGCAACAAAGTCAGTATCCTGGTCCAGTTATCCAGCATATTCAATAAGCTTCAAGAAGATTTCAACTAGTAGGGTACTAACCAAAGTATATAATTTAATATGTTTATTAAAAAAGTTAGTGTCTAGGGTTTCAAAGTAAATATATGTACAAATGATAAGGATGTTCATTAAGGTATGAATTAGGAGGTTAATTAGGAGGGTAGCTCCTACACTGCTCTCATATACAATAAGTCTGTGCTGAGGACACATATATATATATATAAATGACTCATAAGTACCATCAGGTACAATGTCAGTAATTACAATAATATATACAAATAAGAATAAATGTGTGTATGAGTGTGCTCCCGGTAACTCTAAGAGTCGACTCAACCAGTGTACGACTGAACTTCTCTTAAGCTATCTGCTCTAACAAACTGACAATCAGAACAGCTTGATTGTCCAGTAAAATGACCAATTCGCAGAACAGCAATATAACAGGCAACAGCAACACAGCGTCAGGAACAAGGAGATAGAAAATCGACCCTAACTGGGGATCATCAGTAGATCCTCCAAAACAGTCCCAAAACTCCCTTTCTACTGAAGCTAGGTTCAGCATAAACAATCCCAAACTGTGGCGGTGCACAGATGCCTTATCGAATTTGGTCCAGAGCTATAGCTTGAGACCTGAGCTTTATCAGAGTGTCAATGTGACACACAACCCAGAAAAACGCCGAAAAATCACTGTCTAGTTTATTCTCTGTGAACAGAGTTACACAGACTTCTGAGAAGTATGATTCGTCTCACCACAGAATGCATACTCTACCCAACAGAGTCTAATGTCGAGAAAACAAGTAGAAAATAGGAGTGAGGTGTTGACTCGACGATGGACAGCAGGCCAGAGAGAGAGAGGGAAGAGAAACAACCACCCAGCTCAGGTGTGGTCAGCGACTGACTCCTCCCAGCAACCAGACGCCGGCAGTATAACAGTAGTTTGCCAACTCCAAGGCAGTTATGACACACTCGAGCACAATATAAAATATCACATCCTACCTAATAAATATAGCTAAGTCAAATAGGTCAAATGAGTCAAATAATAGTCTAATAATAGTATAAAGCAAGATATTAACGATTTAGCTGTTATCGAGAATATCAGCAATATAAAATTAAAGAAAATGGAAATTATATATATATATATATATATATATATATATATATATATATATATATATATATATATATATATATATATATATATATATATATATATATATATATCATCATTGGGGCCCAATTTGGGGGCCCAATAAAAGATAAAGAATCAAATACAAAGTGGAAGTTGTCACAGTTGCTTTTTGTTGATGACACTGTGCTTTTGGGAGATTCTAAAGAAAAATTGCAGAGGTTGGTGGATGAATTTGGTAGGGTGTGCAAAAGAAGAAAATTGAAAGTGAATATAGAAAAGAATAAGGTGATGAGGATAACAAAAAGATTAGGTGACGAAAGATTGGATATCAGATTGGAGGGAGAGAGTATGGAGGAGGTGAATGTATTCAGATATTTGGGAGTGAACATGTCAGCAGATGGGTCTATGAAGGATGAGGTGAATCATAGAATTGATGAGGGGAAAAGGGTGAGTGATGCACTTCGGAGTCTGTAGAGACAAAGAACTTTGTCCATTGAAGTAAAGAGGGGAATGTATGAGAGTATAGTTATACCAACACTCTTATATGGGTGTGAAGCATGGGTGATGAATGTTGCAATGAGGAGAAGGTTGGAGGCGGTGGAGATGCCATGTCTGAGGTCAATGTGTGGTGTGAATATAATGCAGAGAATTCGGAGTTTGGAAATGAGGAGGATAAGGGGTTGTTGTGGTGGTTCGGACATGTAGAGAGAATGGAACGAGACAGAGACTTCGAGAGTGTATAAATGTGTAGTGGAGGGAAGGCGGGGTAGGGGTCGGCCTAGGAAAGGTTGGAGGGAGGGGGTAAAGGAGGTTTTGTGTGCGAGGGGCTTGGACTTCTAGCAAGCATGAGTGAGCGTGTTTGATAGGGGTGAATGGAGACAAATTGTTTTTAATACTTGACGTGCTGTTGGAGTGTGAGCAAAGTAACATTTATGAAGGGATTCAGGGAAACCGGCAGGCCAGACTTGAGTCCTGGAGATGGGAAGTACAGTGTCTGCATTCTGAAGGAGGGGTGTTAATGTTGCAGTTTTATAACTGTAGTGTAAAGCACCCCTCTAGCAAGACAGTGATGGAGTGAATGATGATGAAAGTTTTTCTTTTTTGGGCCTCCCTGCCTTAGTGGGAATCGGTCGATGTGTCAATAAAATAAAATATATATATATATATATATATATATATATATATATATATATATATATATATATATGTCGTGCCGATTAGGTAAAACTTGCGATTTTGGCTTAAATAGCAACGCACACCTTGCCATGTAAGACAAGTGAAAATTTGTGTATGCAATAATTTCGCCAAAATCATTCTGAACATAACGAAAAAAATATATTTCATTGTGTTTCTTTATTATTAAATTAATGTTAACGTATCTAAAATATATTTTGTTGGGTTAGGCTAAATTAAATTGCGCTTGTTGTAATAAGGTTAGGTAGGTTTTCAAAGTTTCTCTTGGTACAAAATTATAAATTCTTACATTAACATAAATGAAAAAAATATATCTTTAAACGTATAAGAGAAAATTTTATAAAGGACTTAATTTTAGATGAGTTCTTGCTAATTGACCAGTTTTACCTAATCGGCACGACATATATACACATGCCTGCCAGAGTGGAGGGAGGGAGCCAGTTTTTCTCCATGCATTTTGTGTGTAAACGAAGAACCAACATGTCTGCTTAAACTGGCCCTTGCCATACATCATTGTGAGTGTCCACCGGAGATTACAGAGTCGTGACAATCCTCTGCATCAGACCGTTGCTTCTGTAGGAGTGAAAGTGCAATGTGCATGTTGGGAGTTGAGTAGTGGGGGTGGTGTTGAGGGGATCCTGCCAGCAGAGGTGTGGGGAAGGTTTGTTTACCCTCAATTCGGCCGGAGTGGGGAGGGGGGGAGTGGTCGCTCAGGACTCCATCATTGGATGATGAACAGAAGAATACCTCGGATAACAGTGAGAACACGGTGATTAGTGTGCCAATTGGTGAGGATTTTTCTAAATGGAATTGTTGTTTGGGTCTTAGGAGAACAAATACTGTTGTAATTAAACTCAGATGGTTGGAATTGTAGGTATATTGTATAGTGAGGAAGGAGGTTAGCCCAGCCATTCTTTTCAGTCCTATGCCTATACCGAGAATGAGGTAGAGGCCTCTGACGCTGCGCTCACATTGTGCGGGTCTCTGACGTCACGAGTAACAAGGGACCTCTCATATAAAGGCGGGTCTTACAATATATAGCATATCTGACAGCTTGGTTACACTACCATATGTCGTCTCGACATACAATACAACTCTATAGGCTGAACAAGCAGGTGATACTGGGGTGATTCTATATAAAGCAAACACATTTATAACTTATAACTAATCAAGAAAATTATAACAGGATAGAATCGACTGAATAGATGGTAATAACTGATCTTAATATCACAGGTCTTAATGTAATAGTTCTTAATGTAATGGATTACAAGTATATTAAAATTTTAACTGATAAAATTGATCGATCGATCTGTATTCATGCACTCTACGGATTCTGAGGAAGAATAAATATAATTACAAGGAAGAAGTTTTAACAGAAAAGATAGACTCGGTGCACATGGGTCATACTGTTAAAACTCAGAACTCGGAGGGAACATGAACACCAAAAAATTATTTTCAGATACTGAACACCTGATAATAAAACACACAGTCGATAAATTATCTTAACTCAATCATTTAATTATACAGTCTATTTACATTTAACCCTAATTCTGCTAGGGTACGATTTACATATGTAGAATGGTCATCAACTCTGGGTGGATCGAAATCTTTAGCAATTGACAACTCATGCCTAGGTTGAGGTGGTTCTACATTGGTATTTACACAGGAAACTTGAGGGTTTCTCATTACTTGTCATGTACGCAAGGAGTAACGACAATCAGGCTGTTTCTCTGACTCACTATTAGAAGTCGAAGGTACAGGGTCAGACGGATTGTCATTATCAGTCACAAAAGTCTGGTTGACAGGGATTTCGTCTTCGTCACATACTAACTTCATATGGTCCAAATGCAACTCTTTACATAGACCAGTACTTAATTCTCTAACTTTATACTTATTACCATTTATATGTTCGACTACTCGATACGGACCAACAAACTTTTCGTCGAGCTTTGGCATTGCATTATGAAGTGTTTCACGGATTCTTCTAAAAACACACTGAGTTTGGCTGGTACGAGTTGGTAAGAAATCATCAGGGTTATAAGACGGTTTCGGATTAGAATATAGCAACTCATAAGGTAAATGCTTATCAACACCATACAGCATTATAGACATTATAGGCAGAATTTATTGCACACTGTACATCAGGTATAACTTCATCCCAGGTTGCACTATTGGGATTGACAGTAGCTCTCAAGACATCAAGTACTTTTTTATTAGTTCTTTCTGCTAAACTATTGCTGGCAGGATGATGGAGAACAATGGTTGATTTAGTGATCTTATACAAGGCACATAGGTTTTCTAGGATCTCATTATAAATCTCACCTCCATTATCAGACACTAAGGATTTAGGAGTGGTATGTCTACAGATTATACGTTCCTTAAATGCTTTAGCTACTGTCTCTGCATTCTTATCTGGGATAGGAACTAACTCACAATATCTGGCGAAATGATCGACCTTAACACACATGTTTATTGCCTTGTATTGTACATTGAAAATTAGTTAATAAGTCTATTGCAACTCTTTCCCATGGCTCACTAGTAGTGGGATAAACTTTGATAGGATTGGGACCATTGATATTACCTTTGTGTTGCATACAAACACTACTTTTCTCAACATACTCAGTAATATCAGTGGCCATACGAGGCCAAAAGTACTTCAATCCGGCTTGTTTAATAGAACGATCCATACCAGGGTGTGCAACACCTGGTGAGTCATGAACTAGCTGTAAGGCTACTTTCACTAGTGAGTGAGGAATTACTAACTGGTTTACACGTCTACTAGGTGTTCCCAGCTCAGTTATTTGATACAGTAATTCTTGGTTCATGACAGTCACTGATAGGTGCTGGTGACTTCAGAGTCAGAATAAGATCTTCCTGGAGCAGGAATCTAATCACACCAGACCACATGGGATCTGTTCTTTGGGCCTTCTTTACATCCTCGGCACTAAACGGAAGATCTGCAGTTACTACACTAATATGACGCGATAAAGCATCGGCAACTACATTTGACTTGCCAGGTAAGTGTTCAGTGGTAGGGTTGATCTCTTGGATAGTCAAGGACCATCTGGCTAGTCTTCCAGTAGGCTGTTTATTCTGGAATAATGGTATTAGAGGAGCATGATCTGTCAAGACATGGACAGGGTACTGATATATGATGTCTTCGAAGTGTTTTAAAGACCACACTATTCCTAAGGCATCTTGCTCAGTTACTGTATAATTATGTACAGCCTTTGTAAGTACTCAGCTAGCAAATGCAACTACGTTGTATTTACTATCGATCTTCTGAGCTGGGACGGCACCTATGCCAATGGAACTAGCATCAGTTGTTAGGTAGAAAGGCTTTGTAAAATCTGGGAATTTCAAGATTGGAGCAGAAGTTAATCTTTCAGGGTTTGGAATGTTTTTTCCTGACTGAAGGTCCAAACAAATGAAGCATCTTTCTTAAGCAACTCAGTTAGAGGAGCTGCTATTGAAGAAAAATTGGCGATATATGATCTATAAAAACCTGCTAAGCCCACAAAGGATCTTACAGCATCAGCAGTTTTGGGAGATGGAAAATTCAATACTGCATTTACTTTACTTTGGTCAGTCATAACCCCTCTAGGAGTGACTATGTGACCCAGAAACTTAATTTCTGATCTGAAAAATTGACACTTAGCCAGTTTGATCTTTAAATTTGCTTCTTCAAGCTTACTCAGCACCACTTCCAGTCTCTCTAAATGCTTATCTACATCCTTGGACATGACAATTACATCATCTAAGTACACCATTAGTGCTTTGCCTATGAGGCCTCTGAAGATATAGGTCATAAGCCTTGAAAATGTGATAGGAGAGGATCTTAACCCAAATGCCATACGAAGGAAGTGATAATGGCCTGTAGGAGTAAAGAACGCAGTTAGCTCTTGGCTGTCCTCGTGAAGAGGTACTTGCCAAAACCCTTGTAACAAATCGAGGGTCAAGAAGACTTTATTATCTCCGATATTGCATAACAGGTCACCAAGTACAGGGAGTGGAAAACGATCTGGAATAGTTTTCGCATTTAACTAACTAAAATCAATCACTGGGCGCCAAGTACCATCCTTCTTAGGTACTAGGATCAAGGGCGCATTCCAGGGTGAGTTGCTAGGTGCGATAACACCACCATCAAACATCTGGTTGATCAATTCATTGTGACAGCAACTTGTGAATGAGGCATTCTGTATGCAGGTATATAAATTGGTCTAGTACCAGGTTCAAGTGGGATACAATGGGACAATAGGTTAGTTATACCCATCTTTTCACCTGGTAAGGCAATTGCTTTATGGTATTTATTCAACAGATTCAGCAAACCTTTGACTTCGTCCGGAAAGTCTGTGATAGCTAAGTCTTTCTCCTCAACTAATGGAGTAGACTGATCTGGCGAACTGGGTGAACTCTCCCTGGCTGAAATAGCACCGACCCACTGGTCAGGTGACACATCAGCTTCTGCACACACAGGATAAGGATAGTGTACAAGGTCTACTATAGTAGTATTGGCTCTAAGTCGAACACTGTGACCCAAAGTGTTAGCGACAAGAAGGAATATCTTACTGTCTTGACCCTTTACTCTGCAGGAATCACTGTCAACAAGGATATTATCACCATCTGAGACATTAGGGACAACGACAGACACTCTAGTGAGGGCACTAGCTGCTACAGAAACATCTTTCTGCAAATGACAAGTGACGTCAACTAATTTCAAGTAATCGTTTTCCAACAAGGTGTCCCCTGTGGAGAAACTACTACTTGAACACGTAGTCATTGCTGGGATAAGCTCAGCACTCAAGGTTGTCCAGGGTACCTCCGGCACCTGAGCTGGCTGGACACTGTCTTGCATGTCTGGAATTGTTGGAGGTGGAACACAGACTGGGGTGACAGGATTACCAGTGCCTGACCGCTTGGCTTGCAAGGACCTAATCCGATCTTCATACTCTGCAGCAGTATGGCAGACCTTGGATCCAAGTTGGTAACCCCAAAATGGTACAACTAGGTCTTCGATTTGTGCATGCCATCGGTAAGGATCAAGCACAATTCGGAAATCTCTCATAGAAGCAAATCCGAGTAGAAGGTCACCAGGGTAACTAATCTTATCGACTACAAGGAAGGAAGCAGTTAATTCTCTACCTTGGATAGAAAAGGTAAGAGAAGTCCAACCTCTGACACATAGGCTAGAACCAGCCGCACCACTAAGGGAGGACAAACGAGTTGGTTCTATGAGGAGGACATGTCTTAGCTGCTTATCCCTAAACAAGCTAGACCTGATGATATTGACTTGCGCACCAGAATTCATGAACACATGAACGGGCGCACCATGCACGGATGCTTCTACTAAAGGATCTATAGTTGCATTGTAACTAATATGCAAACAAGACGGAGGATTATCATCAGTAAAGGTCTCTTCCACGTCATCTCCAAAACTATCATCATCAACTACTGGAGTTACATCAGTAAAGGTCTGTTCTATTTCTTCTCCAGAATTATCATCAGTAAGGGTCTGTTCTATTTCTTCTCCTGAATTATCATCATCCACTACTAGAGTGGCATCACCGAGATCCTCTCCATCGAGATCACACAGAGCCTCAAAGGAATTTTAGATTGGGATGGAGTACTCCGACTGTCACCACGGGACGTGTTGACTGGGGCGTTCGGATTCCCCCGAGTTGGAAGACTGCGCTTGGTTCTGGGTATATTAGGCTGAGAACCACAGTCTCTATTACCTCTCCTGTTTCTACTATAGGAGCGGCCACGGAAAGATCTAGGATACCCACGGTTATTGAGAGCATTACAGTCAGACGTATCATGACCATGTATCCTATGATAAGTGCAATATGGTAATTTTGATTGGGTTTCTTCATCAGTATGACGTTTCTTAGGTACATTATCAGGGCAATTTACTGCGATATGGCCTCTGTAGCCACAGTTATAGCAGGTGCGTCTGCTATGGTTACTATAGGTGCTATGATTACTAGGAGCATACTGACTTTTTATACTACCTTTTGATGACTGACGTGAACGATATCCATTAGGACTTTTCATTGCTGTGCAAACGACAGGTGGGGCTGTGTTTCTTAATTCAGTTAATGTGGACAGTGTCAACTAACAATGAGGGAATGTTTTAGGAGGACACAAATTACATACATGCACTAGAGCTGCTAGTGGTTCCATCTCAACAGTCAGGGGATTAGAGGTATATGCATACACTGCAGTAGGTGACATCAACTGCTTAATAGCACCAAAAGTCGCAAATTTCGCAAATGACATAGCATCAAATTCATGCCCAACTGGAAAGAAGTTTGAGGCTTTGATTCCTGTTACAAACGATGATAAGAGGGTATTTAGGTCCGATAAGAGGGTATTTAGGCGGACCGTATGTGCAGTCCTAGGGACTGCACATACTAATTCCCTAAGTACAATAAATGGGTCTGAAACTTCCTTTGGCATGAAAAATGAACGGATGAGGGACTCATACTCTTCCCACTTAGAAAGTTTCTTAAAACCATTCATCGGCAACAGGCTTAAAACATATTCCGCAGCTGGTGATCTAGCTAAGTACTCTTTCGTGATCCTAATAAGAGTTTCCTCTGATGGAGGACTTTCCATGGCACTGGCTCTGGAACGGACTGCAAGGAACCAGGCATCAAGGCTATCTGGGTCACCATTAAAAAGTGGTAACGCATCAACAGGGTCACGAGAGTAAAGAGGCTATCAGTCTGAGGAATTGGACCTCTTGGTCCTCTTCCTCAGACCTAACCTAATTACCCCCCAATCAACCCCTCCCTTTTCTCTTTTTTCCCCATCCTCCCTTTTCCCTTTCCTCCTCATCCCTCCCTTATTTCCTTCCCATTTTTCTCCTGGGAGCTTCCCTCCACAGGCATTCTAGTTCCTAGGTAGGGGGAAGGGAACCGTGGTCTACCCCTTTCCGTTGAGGTTCTTGGCGGTGGTGTAGTTTGGAATCTGGATCGCCTGGGGATACCCCTCCCTCTCCGGTCTCCCGGGGGTGGGTTTGGGTATCTTTCGGGTGACTGGTGTATCTCTGGAGGCCACCTTTTGGATTCCAGGGGTGGTGACCGAAGGAGGTATGCTTTGTGGCGGATATCCGGCCGCCATCTCTTGTCCGCCAAGGTGGCTCAGTGGATGTGAGGTTGCTATCCCGGATCACTGGTTTACTGGCATGAAGGGTAGGGTATGGCACGGGTTCCATGCAGCATCTGCCCTACGTGCAGTGTTGAGGTCCTCTTGGGCGCGGAGGGGGATTTACGCCCCTTTCATTCCTCCTAGGAGCTTTTCCTCCACGTTCCCCCCTTTTTTTATTCTTTTTTTTTATTTTTATTTTATTTTTGTTTTTAAGAAAAAAAAAAGAAACCTAACCATGGATGCCCTAGCCCGTGAACCTAACCATGGATGCCCTAAATTGTGAACCTACCCCCGAGCCCCTTCTTGATACCGCACCCAGTACTGACCCTGCCTCGTTAACGGACAACTCTTTGGACACACCTCATGTCCCTATACCTCTTGCTGGTGCCAGTTCGTCACCTGCTTCAGGTACCGGGGTTCCGACCAGTCCTTTTGACACATCTGACCTTAGCTCTTCTTTGACCTCAATTCCGGCTTCTCCCTCAATAGTGCGGCAATTTTCGAATTGCCCGCCCGTCGCACATCGGACCACCCCCGGTCCCGCACACAAACGACCACGACCCTTACATGACGATTTTACACTTCCTTCTCGTTCATCTCAGAAACGACCAGCTCGTCACGCACTCCCCTTAAACTCTTGTTTCACACTACTCAATGGACAAAGTTTTTTACTCTGTGACCGACTTCTCCTAATACCTATCTTTCAGATCATAGTATTGGTAAGGCTCTGCTACGGCATATTGGTAAAGATATCTCATTTCACACTCTCAAGAGCGGCACTCACATCATCATGGTCCAGAATGCTGGCCAAGCTCGTAATCTTTCTCTTCTTACAACCATAGATACTGTTCCTATCACTATTGACAAGCATCATTCTCTCAATTCTTGTAGTGGTTCTGTCATTTTACCCCACACCATTGTCCAATGGAATTTCCAGACATGTGGTGATGACATTTTGGAGCAGCTTGAGCTCCAAGAACTCCCTATCCTTAAAGTTGACACTTTTGTCCTCCCTGCCAATAAGCGAAGATGTTATCCTTGCAATATAGCTCGTTTAACATTTGACTGCCGTGAACTACCACCTTTGGTTTACATTACAGGTCAACGTTTACAAGTTCGAAAGGTGACCCCTACACCGCAACAGTGTAGAAACTGCTGGCGTTTTGGCCATCCAGCGAAATATTGCAGGTCCATGGCCGAATGCCCAGTCTGTGGTGCCGACGACCATGCCAGTCCTTCTTGTACTCTACCTCCCTCTTGCCTTAACTGTCATGAGGCACATCCATCATACTCTCGCTGTTGTCAGGTTTACCTGAATGAGTGGGAAATCCATTGTCTCAAAGAGGCGGAAGGCTTCTCATAGCCTATGACCGTCTCTCATCTACGCCTTCAAGGGAGACTTCCCCGTATTTCCTATTCTCGCATTGCTAAACGTCGCCCCACTTCTGGGGTCTCAACTTCCTCGACTTCCTCTGTGGTTACAACATCCTCCGTCACCCCTGTCTCGAATCCTTTTGCTGTTCTTGGCTCCGAGGTCCCTACCTCGGCATCCCATACTGTCCACTCTCCTTCCTCTACTCACTTGCACAGTTCTGTGTCTACACGCCCTCATCCCCCACCTAAGTCTCAACGCCCCCCTTCTTCTCATAAGTCTGGCAAAAAATCCCTATTGCCGGGTTCTTCGCCTCCGACTAGTTCTGTAACGTGTGTGGAGGTTCATCCTCCTCCTCATACAATATCTTCATCCCCTGTCCCCTCTCAAGTTCCTTCCCTGACTGTCCCTTCCAAGGCCACTTCCACTCCTGTCCCCTCCCAAGCCCCTTCAACAGTTTCCTCTTCCATCTCCTTGCCCTCTACTTTAGTACAGTCTATAGTCTCCCCGATGGTTGCTCATTCTCCTTCCATTTCTAATGTTGTCCCACATTCTGCATCTTTGTCTTCCAAAAATCTGGAAGCTATCACAGAATTTATTGCAGTCTGGAACGTTGATGGACACCGCTCCACCTCCGGTTCCTCCTCCTCTTTCTTCTCCGTCTACCCCCCTCCTTCCTTCACAGCGTCCTATTCCTTCTTTGATTACAGATCTTCCGCTGCCTCCACACGTGTACTTTTCTAACCCTAGTCCATAGATACCTCTAACTTCGACTTATATCTTTCTCTCCATAAATCATGGCTTATTTACAGTCTAATATCTGAGGCCTCAGGGGTAACCAGGGTGAGCTTCAGGTGTTGCTCTCCCAGTTTTCCCCTGTTGGTGTCTGTTTGCAAGAACCCAAATTGCAATCCTTTGTTATCCGGCCCTTTTCAAGCTATGATTTGTTATATTCATCGGATCCTTTTTCCGATGGAACCTTTAACGAAAGTGCTCTTCTTACACACTGGTGTTCCATACCATCAGCTCTATGTTCCTTCTTCCTTACATTACACTGCAGCCCGTATCCACTTGAATAAGTGGTATACACACTGTTCTTTATATCTCTCCCCTTCGCGGCATTGTCTATCCCGGATGTTGATTTTCTGGTTTCTTCCTTGCCACCACCCCTTCTATTACTTGGCGATTTTAACACACACCATTTTCTCTGGGGAGGGTCGCACTGTGACTCCCGTGGTGTTCAGTTGGAGGCATTTCTTGCTTCTCTCCCCCTCCATGTTTTAAATACAGGTACTCCTACCCATTTTGATCCTCGAACTCATTCTTTCTCCTGCATCGATCTCCATCTGCTCTTCCTCAACTGTCCTTGACTTCACCTGGTCTGTCCTCCCGGACTTACATGACAGCAATCATTTCCCAATCATCCTCAAGTCCCCTTTGTATTTTCCACCTCCTCATTGCCCACGCTGGCAATTTGACCGGGCGAAATGGGACCTTTACGCACATCTAACTGCCTTTCATGAGGTTCCTTCCTCGTCCTCCATTGATGAGGTTTTGCATCTCTTTTCATCCTCCGTCTTCACAGCAGCTTCACATTCTATCCCCCAAACCTCGGGCAAGCATTCTCAGAAGTGCGTGCCTTGGTGGTCTCCTGCTTGTGCTCGGGCAGTATGTTTGAAATGCGCTGCGTGGGGCAGGTATCGGTATAACAGAATCACAGAGAGACTTCTTGATTTTAAGCAGAAGAGAGCAATTGCTCCCTGTGTCATACGTGACGCTAAACGCACTTGCTGGCGAGATTACGTTTCTACTGTCACTTCGGCTTCCTCAATGAGTGCAGTCTAGAAGAAAGTGCGGAAATTGAGTGGTAAATTCTCCCCGACCTGGCTCTTGTTCTTCAGGTTGCCGGTGTCGATATAGCACACCCTCTTGCCATTGCCACTGAAATTGGTAATCATCTTGTCAGCATTTCTCAGGGCTCCATCTATGCTCGTTCTTTTCTTCTAAGTCTGCCGGGGAAAACCCCTTAGATTTTTCTTCTCTCAGAAAGAAATTTTTATAATGGCCTTTTACCCTTCAAGAACTGGAGGCAACACACTCTGCTGCTGATCATCGGCAGCTGGGCCAGAAAATACATATTCGTACTACAGCATTTACATCAGTCTGCTCTTACTGTCCTCTTACGACTCTTTAATCTTATATGGTCAAAAGGGAGTTCTTCCCCAGCTGTGGAAGTCTGCTATTGTTCTCCTTTTTTGCAAACCGGGTACTACGGGACGTGATACCCCCCACTACCGCCCCATGCTCTCACCAGTGCAGTTTGCAAGGTGATGGAAGCTTAGTTAATAGACATTTGATGTGGTCTCATTTAGAGCGCACAATAGTCTCTCCACTAGTCAATATGGCTTTCGTAAGGGCTGTTCTGTTGCCCCCTTACTGCGCTTAGATATGTATATTCGGAAAAATCCTTCTCTAATAACCAATTGGTTATTGCAATATTTTTCGACCTTGAGAAAGCTTATGACACAACTTGGAGGTATAATATCTTGGCCCAGGCCCACTCCTTAGGCCTCCGAGATAATCTACCATTTTATTTTAAAAGGCCTTCTTAACTGAAAGACATTTTCGTGTCCGGGTTGGTAATGAGCTTTCCCTGGTTTTTTGTCCAAGCTGAAGGTGTCCCCCAAGGTTGTGTTCTGAGCACAGCCCCTTTTTCTGCTTGCTAAAAATTCCCCTGGCATCTGTTCTCCCATCAAATATTTGGTCATCGCTTTATGTGGATGACTTTGCCATAACGTGTGGGTGCTGACTGCCACCTCATTTGAAATTTCCCTCCAGCATGCCATCACCCGGGTTTCGATTGAGCCACTACGCATGGGTTTTTAAAATTTTTTAGTGGCAAAACTCATCAAATTACGTTTACTAGGCGTTCAGTGGTCTCTGATCTCCATGTACCTATTGGCCCATGTATCCCAGAATGGATACGGGGGTTTTTTTCATGGGGGCTGATCGTAGAACTGTCCTTCGCCTTCATTCAGCCCCCCAATTTTATCGAAACTCAAGTGCGCTTTTCTTTTCCACCCCGCCAAAGTGTCCACCATTGCTCTGTTGTTCTCTTCATATTCCCACTGCAGTTCTGTG